>JARYGA010005185.1:0-31628 GCA_030545235.1 Helianthus tuberosus | reverse complement strand
GATTCCGAACGCGTAACCGTGTTTGCTATAAACAAGTGATTTAGATTTTCCTAATTGATCCTCGGATTTTGGGACCTACACGTAGGTTGCTATGTGGGCCTTCATGCTAGGCCACCAATACGTAGTTTTGATATCGTGATACATCTTGTCTGATCCAGGGTGTACTGAGTAGCGAGACTTGTGTGCTTCATCCATCACAAGCTCTCGTAGGTTGCCGTAGAGTGGGACCCAAACGCGTCCCGTTACGTAGTAAGCACCGTCTTCCTTCTGTTCTAAGCGTTGCCTCGACCCGCGTAGGGCTTCAGCCCTGACGTTTTCTGGTTTCAGTGCTTCTATCTGAGCAGCTCGTATTTGGGAAGGGAGACTAGAGTGGATCGTGAGTTGTAAAGCTCGCACGCGCTTAGGCGCAATGTCCTTCCGACTGAGGGCGTCAGCCACAACATTGGCCTTGCCCGGGTGATATCTGATTGAGCACTCGTAGTCATTCAGTAGCTCGACCCATCGTCGTTGCCGCATATTCAGTTCCTTCTGCTTGAAGATATGCTTGAGGCTCCTGTGGTCGGTGTAGATGGCACACTTGGTACCGTACAGGTAATGCCGCCATAACTTAAGTGCAAAGACAATAGCTCCCAGTTCCAAGTCGTGAGTAGTGTAGTTCTTCTCGTGAACTTTGAGTTGGCGTGAGGCGTAGGCTATAACTTTATCTCGTTGCATCAATACGTAACCAAGACCCTGAATTGATGCGTCACAGTAGACCACGAAGTCGTCTGTGCCCTCTGCCAATGAAAGGATAGGTGCACTGCAAAGTCTATCCTTCAAGTGCTGAAATGCTAACTCCTGTGCATTTCCCCAGCGATAAATAACGCCTTTCTGTGTTAGCGAGGTGAGGGGCTGTGCGATCTTAGAAAAATCCTTAATGAACCTCCTGTAGTAACCTGCCAATCCCAAGAATTGGCGAATTTCCTTTGGTGTACGAGGTGCAGGCCAGTTCTTAATCGAGTCTATCTTGGATGGATCAACGTGAATCCCATCCTTGTTTACCACGTGGCCTAGGAAATGGACTTCTCGAAGCCAGAAGTCGCATTTCGAGAACTTTGCATAAAGCTGTTCTGTTCGAAGGAGTTCCAGAATAAGTCGTAGATGTTGCTCGTGTTCTTCCTGACTCTTAGAGTAGATCAGGATGTCGTCGATGAAGACTATAACGAACTTGTCCAGATAAGGCTTGCACACTCGATTCATCAAGTCCATGAAAACTGCAGGTGCGTTCGTCAGCCCAAAAGGCATGACCAAGAACTCATAGTGCCCGTAGCGAGTTCTAAAGGCTGTTTTGGAGACGTCCTCATCTCGGACTCTCAGCTGGTGATATCCCGATCTCAAATCAATCTTCGAATAGTAGCTCGACCCTTGCAGCTGGTCGAACAAGTCGTCAATACGCGGTAGAGGATAACGGTTCTTCACCGTCACCTTGTTGAGTTCCCGGTAGTCGATGCACATTCTGAAGGTACCGTCCTTCTTCTTCACAAATAGTACTGGAGCTCCCCAGGGCGATGAGCTAGGACGAATAAAACCCTTATCCAAGAGTTCTTGTAGTTGCGTAGAGAGTTCTTCCAACTCTGATGGAGCTAATCGATAAGGTGCACGAGCTATAGGCGCAGCTCCAGGAGCTAGTTCAATCTGAAACTCGACTTGGAGATGAGGCGAAAGACCAGGTAATTCCTCAGGGAATACCTCAGGATAGTCGCGTACAACTGGAAAATCTTCTATCTTCTTCTCTCTTTCCGTGGTGTCAGTAATGAGGGCTAAAATAGCAGTGTGGCCCTTTCGCAAGCACTTCTGGGCCTTAAGGAGGGAGATGACGTTCTCAACGGCACTCCGCTTGTCGCCACGAATCATGAGAGGTTCACCACCTAAACCAGGAATACGGACAATCTTCTCGTTTCAAAGAATTTCTGCTCGGTGTTGGGATAACCAGTCCATCCCAATGACAACGTCGAAACTACCCAAGACGATAGGAATAAGGTCGATAGAGAAGGTCTGGTCAGCGAGAATAAGTTTACAACCCTTGACTACGCGTGTGGCTTCTAAACTCTTACCATTTGCTAGCTCTACAGTGTGCTTGTTGTTCAAAGGTGTTGGAGTACGCTTAAGCATTCGACTAACTTCTAGTGACATGTAGCTAGTATCGGCACCCGAGTCAAATAATACTGAAACATAAAAGTCATCGAGAAGGAACTTACCCGCCACAACATTGGGGTCATTCCTTGCTTCACCTTGGCCGATCACGAACGCCCGCCCCCTGGCACCATTGTTGTTGTTGTTCCCATTGTTACCATTCCCCTGATTGTTGTTATTGTTGTTGTTGTTGTTCTGGTTCCTGTTCAGTTGGGGACAGTCTCTGTTGAAATGACCTTCAGCTCCACACTGAAAGCACCCTTTGTTATCACCCTGCTGCTGCTGGCGCTGGTTCTGTTGAGCTTGCTGGCGATTCTGATTGGCGGGGTATAAGCTCCTGCAATCCTTTGCAGCGTGACCTGGTTTGTTGCACCGATGACAGTTACCCCTGGTGCATGGCCCGCTGTGGTGCATGCTGCAGCGATTGCATTTAGGGTGATTCCCTTTGTACCCACCGTGACTTTGACCACCAGACGATTGCTAACTAGGGCTCTTGTAGTCATCAGTCTTTCTCTGCTGAGACTGAGATTGAACAGAAGTCGAACCCTTACTTGAAGTTCCATCCCACTTCCGTTTGTTGTCACTAAGAGTACCTGAAGTAGTTGCAGCACCTATGCGCTTTGGTAACTTGTTCTGCTCCACCGCCTGATCCGTGAGGCGGTGAGCCAACTGAACAACTTGCTGGTAGGTGGCGAGATTCGCCGAAGTCACATGGCTTTGGATTTCTGGCACCAAGCCTTGGAGAAATAGTTCGATGCGTTTGATGGGAGGATCCACCATAGTAGGACACAGAATTGCCAGTTCGTTCGACCTTTTCACATAAGCTTCAATTTCCGACCCCGTCATCTTGAGGTTGAAGAATTATACCTCCAGTTTATGAATCTCATCGCGACTGCAGTATTCTTCCTTGATCATTTCCTTAAAATTCTCCCATGGGGTGGCGTTGGCAGCAACCAACCCCAGCATTTGGACCTGAGCGTTCCACCATGTGAGGGCTAAACCCTCAAGAGTACCGGTAGCATACTTCACCCTGCGCGCCTCAGGGCATTCACACATTTCGAACACAGATTCTAGTTTCTCAAACCAGTGGAGGAGACCTACTGCTCCTTCAGTGCCGCTAAAAGTAGTGGGTCGGCAGTCCATAAAGGTTTTGAAAGTGCACACGGGTGGCTGAGCATGCTGACCTATCGTGGGTGAAAGAAAAGACAGAGTTTAACACAAAGGTTGGTTCACGAGAGTAGGATTCTAAAGACCCTAGGATGAGTTCGGACTGCAGGATATACCTCCTGCGTGTGCAGCTGCAAGTGCTGCGGCAACTCGTTCGTTGATCAGAGCCGTCAACTGGGCTTGTGTCAGGTTAACGCGTCCGGACATGATCTTCATATCAAGAAGAACGTGAGTGAGAGGGGTTCGCGAAAATGCGATGACAGAAGTGAGCAAATACACACGTGTTCAAGCAACAGTAGTTATACTAGCCAAGCATACCATGAGCAACGTACTATGTAACTAACAAGTAGGCAATATATGCACAGATCATACCACCTAGAACGTCGAGCCTTGCATGTGGAGTGAAGCGTCGTTGTGGACCGTAGAGCACTGTACGGGTTATAGTCTGATTTTAATAAAACCTTTCCCTTATTAAAACCAAGTTCACTATAACCAATGGCTCTGATACCAATCTGTCACACCCCCAAAATCCTCCTGCGGAGTACTACCGCTTGGAGGCGTGACTGACCAGGATCCAGCCACCAATCATATTGAACAAGCATATAAGTAGTTATCAAATCCAACCAATACAATTGGTGTTCGAACAAAACATAGTTTAAGTTGCAAGCGGAAGCATAAGTCTTAATTCAAACATAAGTTTAATTGTTTCAAAGCTTAACATGGCACACAGCCGTCCATGTCCCACAACGACTCTCTTCCATGCAAGCTCCAGCTGAGTACCTATTGTCCTGCAAAGCATGTAGTAACGAGTCAACAACAAGTTGAGTGAGTTCACGATTGGGTGTTCGTTTTAAGTTGTTCCAAAAACAGTTTCCTTTATCTGGCATCCTGCCGTGGGGGTTACCCCATAGTTAAAAACGTGACTTGTTTATTCCCGGTTACTCTGGCACTCCAGCCGTGGGGGCTACCCCGTGTTAGTTATCTGGCATTTCGGCCGTGGGGGCTACCCCATGTATACACTAGACTCGTTACCATATCGACTGCTGACTGTAGTCATGTTTATGTGCCCTGAAACTGTCAATGTCTATCATCATTGACGTGCCCCAGATCCATTAGTTCACGCCCGTCCTCTGCGGCACGGTGTGAGGTTTGTCAGACCTAAATAGCGCTATCTAACTAATGACCCGCTCGCCATTGGCCCGGCGATTAAGTCGATATAAAAAGGAGGGACTTCGTGATAGAGTTTTGGTCTAGTACGAGTTATCTGTCCGTGAGGACGAGGAATTACATTCCTGAACCATTGCTGTCCTACCCAAGGAGGACGAGGAACCCATGTTCCTTAACCCCAATTCCCGACCCCTGGGAATCCCATGCTTTGTAGAGGGTGTGAACTCACCTTGGTTTGCTCGGCAGATACACAGAAAGGTCAAACAAGCAATATTGTGGTCACTCACGTCCTATCATAGTTGTATCATACAAATCAGGTTCGTAATCAAGTAGTACACGTATGTTTCTAGCACATTACATTCAAGTATCATTTATGGCAGTCCATCAACATTCACGTTCAATCAGTAACGTATAAGATTCCACGCATTAGGCCCAAAAGTCCGGCCCAATCACTTAGGCCCGTAATCATGCAAGTCCAATTCAGCGTGCACAAGTGTGTGGTCTCGAGTCGAGACTGTACGGTCTCTACTCGAGACTGTGCGGTCTCGAGTTGTAGTCCACAAGGTTTCGAGTCGCAACTAAGGTGATCTCGGGTCATGCATGTAGTGGTCTCGAGTCGCAACTGGACTCGCAACCGCAGTCTCGAGTTATCATGCCCCCGGTCTCGAGTCGAGACTATAGGTTTTCGACTCGCAACCTGTGTCGTAACTGGAGATCTCGACTTGTCATGTGGTGGTCTCGAGTCGAGACAGGAGGTTTCGGCTGGGGACATTTGCTGAATTCAACATTGTACTTGGCCAATGAGATTTCATGGTCATGATATTATGTACTAGCCAATAACAATGCACTAACATGTTCCCTTGTCTAGTTAATTTCTGAAATGGATCAAACAGGGCAATTTTCAAATATCATAACACATTCATATCACATTCATCATGTTCTTCAAATATTCAAGTAGTTCATCATATCATCATTCATATGAACCTTAATCCAACAAAAATCATGAACAACAACTTATCAACACTAACATGCACCCTATGATATCAACACCATGAATCATCCTAATCATGAACCTATCACAGCCGACTACAAGCATTCGGTTTCCATTCATCAATCAATCCAACTTGTATCAACATCCAAACCCATATAGAATCAATAATACTCATTTATAGTCAAGCATACATTATCCATCCTAACATACTTAATGCATTATCATATAATCATCATCAACCGAATACAAACACATATCACGGAACACTTACGAACCGATTACTTGAACACCAACTCATCATCAATGTATACCATCATATTAATCAAAACATCATTTGACCAAACATCAAGTCATAAATCACTAACCGGTTCGAGAAGGTACCGAGTTGATAAGGAAAATGAGTGAAATGGAGTGTTCGAGTAATGTTGATGAGCTTAACCGAGTCTTCTTGTGGCCACCGGTTTGATCCGAGAAGAAAGAGAGGAATGTTGTGGCTTAGGGTTTTCGTGAGAGAGAGAGGGAGAGTGTGTGTGGATTGTCCAAAGAATGGCAAGGTTAGCATCACTAAGGGTTATATACTTGTTCCACATGGTGCACCCTAATGGGTTTCGGATGAGGTGCACGGCCCAACCGGCCCATTGTTTCATTGCTCACTCGAGACCGCATGGTCTCGAGTTGGGTCCTTGTGTCGCGGTTCATACTAATACACACATACTATACATACAAGCATACATATACGCACACAATTAAACACAACACGTAATCGCATGAAAGGTTCACTTATCATTAATCACACCAGTTAACTAGTCACACGTTTAAGCATGTTACATCGGGATACAAGAAAGGTTCTAAATTTCGAGTTGTCACACGGGAAGGGAAAGGTTTGAAAGAGGTTAAAAGTGATTGAGAACGATGAAAAGTGAAAAAAAAAAAATTGAAAATTTTGAAAAATTTCATCACCTTAAATAAGCTAAACGGATAAAAAAACCGAACGTTTCAATCACTAATGGGTCCCTTGCCGGTAGTAAACTAACATAGTTCCTTGTCGTGGTCGTTCCTTTAAGTTTCATGAGAGTAGGTCCGACAGGTGTTTTTAGGATAAAAGAATTGAAAAGAGATGTCTATTTAGGGGTAACATGCTTTAGATTGCATATGCTACGTGTCGGCAGCCTTTTTACCCTTTTCTTGGTGAGAATTTTGAGCCTGTAGAATGATAAAATGATTTACATTATGATTTCATTTGTTGAGAGCAGGCCGCATGTTATTCTGTGTTAGAACTTGTATGATTTGATGCATGCTAAGACTGTGGTTTGACATGTGCACGTAAATGATAAAGGCATTAGGATATATCTTACACCCGTTATGTTTGTTTTATGTTTACCTAACCATTACCCTTAGTAGCCCTGTTGAGCCTAGTTACCTTTCGTTTGTCCACCTAATGTGAATCGTTTGATACCGACCGTGAACAACAAGTTTTGAATAATTGAAAAAAAAAAACAAAGAAAAAAAAAATAGAAAAAGAAAAAGACAAAAAGAAATTATTGTGAATATCGTCTATGTTCTTGGGTAGAAACCAACCCAAAAGTTGTTTTGTGTGCGAATAAAGTTGTCACGGGTTGGTCGTTTGTTTGTTCGCCACATAAAAATCTATAAATATAAGCCTAAAATCTTCCTACCTTTACCCTAAGCCCAAAACCGAAAGTCCTTTTGATGCGTGCCGTGTTATATGATACAGTGGAGGTTTGATTGTCATACAAGCCTATGACTACAGAATTGCATGTTTGGTTTTGAGTGTTATACATACTAGCACATTACACGCTAGTTCAGTTTTTAAACCGAGAGGAGAGTTGATTGTGAGGGGCGTGTAGCGTGTGTTCCAATCCTAAGCATGTTAGTTTTGAATAGACAAGTCTTGAGTTTTAGAAATTGCATCAATTTCTTGTCGGACTGTTAAACTCGATTGTGTTAGTCTATGGAACAGGTATGACTTGGGGCTTAAACCGTTGCATTGGTATAGGGGTTTAGAGGTGTCGTTACTATGGTGAGTAGTTCCGTATCGGTTTGCTTGAGGACAATCAAAGGTAAGTGTGGGGATGTGATGGAGGGTAGGAAACTCGAGTGTTAACGTGCTTAACTTGTGTGATTTATTGCCGTTTATGTGATTACATGTCGTGAATTAGATAACTACGAGCATTTGTGATCTTACAGGTTAAACGTCTAAATAAGTGGAAGATAAAAGGCTAAGGATATGAGAGAACATGAAGGAATAAAGCACATGGGGTGAAAGTGCTAATATGGGAAAGCTGTATTTGAGAGGAATAAGGAGCTGTTGATCCACGCCGTGGCTTACGGATTAATATCCGTAATTTACGGTTGTTCTCAGGTGTTCACAAGAACGAACAGAAACATTGGCATGGGGCTTACGAATTGGAGATGTGGCTTACGGATTGTTTGAATGGCTTGACTAAAAGAAACAGAACGTAGGACATGCAGCTTACGGACAAAACACGTAACTTACGATTTCGGTTTGGGGGTGCACATGCTAATTTTTATTGGAAGTTTATTTTTAAGGGTTTTAAACCCATACTTATCGAGACATATTAGCTACCCATCAATGATTGGAGCAGACTTTATTATTTGGGGACTTCATAACATATCACGAAAGGTAGCAGCCATGTAAGACAATTTTGGGGGGGCCACCATTACACATTGGGGAGCCATAAAACAAATTGGGCCGTGGACTTTTGGGCATCATCATCACCATCGAAATTTAGCAAGCCACCTACTTTATTTTTGGGCTCCATTATTCACGAAAGATTGACAACTTCATTATTATCGAATTGGAGGGGGGCAGCCGTAAAACACTGGGTGGAGTTCTCGAAATCAAAAACTGATCATTAATCATCATCACTCATCAGCCGCACAACATACCTACACCATCATGTCTTCATCCGTCTACCAAGCTTTGGAAGATCGTACGTACAACATGAGCGGCTAAATCTCTCGTGGACACTTCGGGTGAATGATTCTTGTGAGACACTTTTAATTCTAGTTTTTGTTTTGTATTGAGATTTGGATTTGTAGTCGGGTGACAGCCGACTATTTGTGTGATTATATAATTTGTGTGACAGACAAATCCTGAGTGACAGTCAGAGTTATAATCATGTTTTGAATCCAATTATGCTTTTGTTGATTGAATGATTCCTATGAATGTTTGTTTTAATATTTCTCTGATCAATTAATATTAAGATTTTGAACTGCATAGGTAATTGGTAGATGTGATAGATTTACTATTCAATCAATAGCATCCAATAAAATCAGAACTAGGTTATTAGTAATTACAGAATCTGAATCCCGGAGTGACCACGTTTTCTCATCATTGTTTATTACAACTCAATCTTTTTCTTATTTGCAACTTGTTTCATGTATTTTTAATTCCATATCAGTTTTATAATCAGCAGCTAGTTTAGTAAAATTTACAAACAAAACGTGTAACACTAACCACATGCTCCTCGTGGATTCGACACCCGACTTACCCTGTCTATAGGTAAAGTTAGGTTATTTTTATTTTTTTTTAGTGGCCCACGACAGCCTCATCAGATCATGAGATACTAAGACTTTAAAGACTTAAACAATCTTCCACGTGTTCAATGACAAGGTTGCCATCCGATCGGATTGCCGTCCGATCGAATGACACTTCTGTCATGAACTTGCCTCCAGTAAGTAACCTCATTACAAGCCGCCGTCCGACCGGATCACCATCCGACCAGATGACCATCCGAACGGATTGTCACCCGCACGACTTGCCATCCGATCGACCGACTTGAAAGATAGAGGTACTTCGATGTTTTCAAAATACTACAACGAAAACTTCAAAAGTCAAACCATCATACACAAACACATCCTTCTTATAGGAAGAAACAATCCACTCGAATAGTCATCCGATCGGATAACCTATCCGACCGGATGACCATCCGAACGGATTGTCATCCGCACGGATTACTGTCCGCTCGGATTACCATCCGATCGAGCTACCATCCGACTCACTCATACTTTGCGTCGTTTTACGCATCACTTATCGTTGTGCAACCTAATCTATTCAGGCTAATCTTACTCGCTAAGCGCTCACTTCAATCCACCAATCGCTGTGAGTATACTCGATCCCTTTTTGCTTTACGCACTTTTGGGGTGTTACATGCGTTACAAATATTCAAACTACAACAATCACACTACTCAATACTATTTGAACGCTAACCGTTAATGCATGTTATACGTGGCTTATGAATGATTATTTGTTATGTTTACACATGGAATGCTGTCTACCTGCCTTAGCAACGATAGTACTATAGTTTGGACTCAGCACCCGTTCACACGGGGGTTGTTAAGGATCTTTTACTTGCATGGATTACGGTGGTAATCATGTATTGCCAACTGCCTCGGTCAGTCAACCCGCAGTCATTGGTATCGATGGATCTATGTCGATAACTAACGTGCTTCATTTCTCTATGTGTACGTGCTGGTTATGCGTAACGAATTCGAACTCTATATGCTATTATCAAACTTGTATGCTCACCTTTACATTTTATGTATTGACATTATTTTAACGTATGTGACAGGTGCTTAGGACGCACACATGGTAGGAATTTGAAGCTAGAATAAAGCTTTAGAGCCCAACAAATAGTTGTCTGTAGTGGTTAAACTAAGGGGCTCTAGAAGCAGATAAACAATTGCTCTATTTTGAAATCTGAGTTGTCGGAACAGAATATATGCCTAGTTTTTTACTGTAATAATTGTTGTATTGTTTGAGATACGGTATGGGACGTATTACTTTAAATTGAATGGTATTGATAATTGTTATGGAAACTTCAGGACAATCTGTTTCGCTCAGTGCCATGCCCCAATGATTCCGCCATCGGTTGGGGTGTGACAGATTGGTATCAGAGCCATAACTATAGGGAATTAGGCAAGACACGGCCTAGTCCGGGTCGACGTCTTAGATACCTATTCTATAGTTAGGAACCAACAGACCAACTCGAGTACATCGAGTAGGGATTAAGTACGAACTTACTTCTCTCTATCCTCACTTATACTACACTATCACTGCACTCGGATTTTCAACCATGAAAGGGCGATAAGGTCGAGATTAGGTGTGAAAAACCACAAACTCCCGACTGAATTGCCTAAGTTAATGTTGTTTTACCAACTTATCAATGATTTCTTCTTTTCAATAACGAACGGGGGAAATTATACCAAATCAGGAGTGAAATTCATATTTTGATGAATAATTTCCTCTATTTTATCAAAAACAGGGACGAAGTTGTTGAGCCAGGGGTGAAACCCTAACCTTGACGACCTGTTCCGCTTTTATAACAAAACTCTCACCAAAGTCTCGACGGACTCCAACGAACCTGAAGTCACAAAATGACTAACGGGGTGTGTGCCAAACGCCCAAGAATTGAGGCAAAGGCATAAGTCCTGAAGGTTACATGTGCACAACGGATCCTTGTGAATAGTTGAAGCACTTTGGGTAGTCTAAGTCTACTAGCCGCAGACAATCTATTTCTCGATTTTTATGTGTTTCGATTCTGAGCCCACAACTGCCGTCTCTGATGTTTCGTCGATTTGATGTGCTTATATA
Organism: Helianthus tuberosus; assembly: GCA_030545235.1. Lineage (NCBI taxonomy): Eukaryota > Viridiplantae > Streptophyta > Magnoliopsida > Asterales > Asteraceae > Helianthus > Helianthus tuberosus. The sequence continues at coordinate 20,493 of JARYGA010005185.1, read as the reverse complement.
TGTGTTTACCTATTTATATGTTTAAAATTTTGGAGATTGCTCGATTTTTGCTTTCACTTCAATCGACACGCACGACTCGCACTGCATTTCTATCTCAATACGCTGACAAATCGTCAAATTATGGACGACCTTATGCTACGATTATACTACCCGACTCGATATACTAAAACGTGATCGCTATCTTCGAACGCTCGCGAACTTTGGATAATAGGTTTCTGTATTCTGACTGCCTTTTGTGTGAAAATGCCTCTGTGCTCTACGTGCTTATGTGTTAATATGATTATGTGCTCTACGTGCTTATGTGATTATGTGTCTACGTGTTTACATGGTACGTGTTACTGAGCTTTAGTAAGTAGTAGACGTGTGAGGTGAGATTCGAATATAGTGTGTTGAGTCCTGTGACAATGTCTACTGCAGACAATGTCGTCTGGATCCCGTCACGCACTTTCTCGTCAGGAAATGAGAGAAAAACGTCTTGCTTCCATCATCGCGAAAAGCGTAGCAAAGGCTGTGAGTGATGTTTATGAGAATGCCAGCAAATCGTCTGAGGAATCGAGAACCGAAGCTCCTAAAGCTACCGCAAGACCCTTCAGATTCAAGCAATTCAAATCTTGTGGGCCAAAAGAATTCACTGGCGAAGGAGGTCCAACTGCATTATTTCACTGGTTTGACTCCATTGAGGTCACTCTGCGACAGAGTGGTTGCCCTGATGACCTCCGTACTCTGAATGCTACCGGCGTTTTCCAGTCCCGAGCACTAGACTGGTGGACGGCCGAGAGAAACAAGCGAGGGAACGATGTGTCACACCCCGAAATATCAGAGCATTGGCGTGACTGGACTGGTATCTTCATTGCACAGCGGAAGCAAATAAGTTAAGTCTTTTAGAATGCGAACGCCATTAAGTACTCGACTCTTCATGGTTCTCCTATTCCAACCGTACCTTGTCTTAGAAATGCAACCTGAGAAAGAAACATGCGAAAAAGTCACCATAAAGTTGAGCGAGTTCATAGTTTGTTTGTAAAAGATTTACCATAAATCTTTTTGAATAACCGGTTTTTGAAGTATTGTTGAGAAAACGAATTTAAAATCATTTTCTTGTCATGTTATACAGAAATTTAGTATGAAAACATGGTATGTGTCATGTATAAATCAAGTTTTCATATATAAATCAAGTTTTTATGTGTACCCCACATACTCATGTATAATTCAAGTTTTCTTGAGTACCCCACGTACTTCAAGTATAAATCAAGTTTTTCTGCATGTATCTTGTTTAAATCAAGTCTTTTTTTGTATGTATCATGTATAAATCAAGTATTTTTGTGTACACCACGTACATGGGGAGTACTTGTTGTGACTCCCTGTCGGAGTACTCGTTCTGACTCCTTGTCGGAATACCCGTTCTGATTCCTTATCGGAGTACTCGTTCTGACTCCTTGGCGGAATACTCGTTCTGATTCCTTATCGGAGTACTCGTTCTGACTCCTTGGCGGAATACTCGTTCTGATTCCTTATCGGAGTACTCGTTCTGACTCCTTAAAACGCATCATACTTGGTACTCGTTCTCACCAAGAGTGCTTCTTGTTTTTGTATCATATCATTTATGAACATTGTAACATTTGTAAACTTTTGTATTTCTCCGTAGTTTAGAAAACTAGAATTCGTATGAATGCACATTTCGAAAAATACGCTTGTCTGAAAAACCGGTATAAAACATAAGCTTTTCGAAAACCATTTGTGTCAGTTACAACTTGCTTGTAAAATGGTTTATAAGTATGTAATTCTTGTATGCTTTGCATAAAGTGCATGTCTTTCCACCCCAAAAACATTTATAAAAATGTAAAACCATAAAAGGTGGGGTTATGAACTCACCTGAATTGTCTTGTGCAAAGCGAGCTATATACGACTTTGTAATGTCGTTTCCAAGACGTGGCTCGCTAGCGTGCATTCTACAATATTCCTAACATGGAATATCTCATAAGTTTCTAAATAAACGCAGTAACTAAACTACGTGTCATCGAGCTTTACCGAATCGTTAACCGAACGATTCGTTGATATGTTGTTAACTTAATAAAATAAGTAAGTTATACTTGTTAAGTTTCGTTTACTAAGTCAAGAAAGTACTTAGTTTTCGAGAAATTCGAATATATAAATATTTACACAAAATATAAATATATCGATAGGATAGTGTTTATCGTTTCGAGAGGTCGTACGCGTATGTAACGAATGTTTTATGAAAAGAATGTATAATAAACTCGTATTATATATCGTATGCCGTTTAGGCGTTTGAAATAAATATAACAACTTATATTTATTTAATAGCGTTTTTGTGTTGATGTCGTTTGAAATAAATATATAAAATATATTTATTTTATAAAAGAATTGTCGTTTTCGTATGTGATAAAGCGTCGTCGAAAGTGATATACACATTTATATTGGTTCTCATAAAAGTCGCTTTTCAATAAAACATGTTTTGCTTTTACGGGTTTTCTCGAAAAACGGGCAAAGTTTCCTCTGTTTTTGGACGCCCTCGACAACGCAAGTTGTCGTTATTTTTCAAAAATCAATCAACCATGTAAACATTATGTATAAAAAATGTTCATCAATTATGTCAAGCATGAAAATGATTTAATAAATGCATTCGGTTCGAGCTCGGTCGCGTAACAATATAAGATCTATAACTAAATATTTTGAGATTTCGCGTCGTTTAAACTTTACCGAGCCTTACTTTGACTGGGTTTGACTTCAGTTGATCGACTGTTGACCCGAGTTGACTCGGGTGTTGACCGAGTCAACCGGGTTTGACCCGAAACGCAGCTGAGTTGACTCGAACCCGACTGAGTCGCGAAACCCGAAACATGACTGGCGTGAACCGGACCAACGTGCACCGAGCTGACCCGAGTTGACTCGTGTGCTGACCGAGTCAACCAGGTTTGACTTGTTGACCGTGACTTGAACCCGAATCGTTGACTGCTGTTGTCTAAACCTGAGCCGGTTAAGCCAAAACTTAACCCCGAGCCAGCTGAACCATCTCGCTACTGCCCCTGCCATAGACGGCGTCACTCCAGCGGCCGCACCGCCGTCGGACCACCGCTGTCATCAACATCATCATCATTATCGGTAATCAAACATAACACTCGATACCCCTTTTTTTAAAAAAAAGAAACAAAATGAGTCCGTGATGAGTGAGAACCATACGGATCTGAGTTGCAGAACTCGAAGACGGAGACTTACCGGAATAATCGTTGCGTCGGAAAAACCACCAACATCGTTCACAGTCATCATCATCTTTGACAGAATCCAGCCGGATAAACAATCCGACCGTCGGTCCGAACCTCCGACCGCCGGTTCTCTCGTTCTCTCTCTCTAACTGTCTCTTGTTGCTGCCGCTATACGCCACCACCAAACGGTGGTGGTGGTGGTCCTTTCTGCCGACGAGGGGGGGTTCGCCGGACATATCATCGCTAATCCGCCGTGCACCCGCCAGAGCTCCGCCGGTGTCGCCGGTCAGAATGAACAGGAGGAAGGGGGTGGGGTGTTGAGTAGTTGTATCGAGAGGGGGAAGAGAGTAAAAAGGGGGGTGAGTGGCTGATTTGTGTTCATCTCTTAGAAGATGAAGTCCAACTCCTTTTTTTTTTGTCTGATGTTAGATCGAGAGGGAGAGATATAAGGTGATTGAGTGTATTGGTTTATTTGAAGATGAGAAGGAGGAGAGTAAGTTGTGTGTATTAATAGAGGGGAGGGTGTTGGTTGTCTATTCTGTATTGAAATTGCATTTGGGTCGGATATTTTATCCTTTGAATTAAGATTTCTATTAATTGTGTAAATCTTTTGTGAGGGATTTGTAGAGACTTGCACTGATTTGTAAATCTTTTGTAAGATTTTATAAGATTTTGAGGAAAAGATCTGATTATCATGTACAGGTTTAGGCTTGTGGGTTTTGGGCTTGGGCCCAGGGCCCACAAGCCCTTCTCATGTGTAAGTGGCCCGTAATTCCTACGAGACCCGATATCGCGACCCAAACTCCATATGCGTAAAATATTCGTGTAACATCCATATTTGTCGGTATCGTCAGTTTCTCGTACGGTTTCAATTTATTGTCGCGTAATATTCAGCAGATTTCCCATAAATCACCATACGCGCACTGTATAGTCGAATAAACGTTCCTGGCACTCTGAGGGCCTGGTTAAGTTAATTAACGTCGTAAACACTATTTATTATCGCGTAATCACCTTTTAATCACGTAATTAAGGGTGTAAATTACCGGTTGTCACATTCTCCCCCTGTTAATAAAATTTCGTCCTCGAAATTTAGATTACGTCAACTCCTTAGAGTTACGTTATATGTAAGTAAACACGAATAATACCAAAGTGAACGATCATGAATTCGAATCAAGACTTTTTCGAATGATGTGAATTCAAGGACATATCACAATATGCAAATGAATTCTAGAAATGATCGTATCCAATAAGTGAACTTAGATTCAACAAGCTCAAAGGTAATAGTTTGCATGAGACGCTCGATCGTGATCAGCGCAAGCTGCAAGTTCAACCGACGCCACAAGGTGTCGTAGTGAATGAAACAATTCAAATATAGCGGTGATCGAACAAGTATCACCTGTGTTTTGCATCGAATGCTCAATCGTAATTAACCCAAGCTACAAGTTTATACTGACACCACAAGGTGTCGAAATCAACAAACGACTAAATGGAGTCGTAGACCAAGCAAATCTACTACGACTCAGAACAATGAAACGCTTGTTAAAACGAATTCGAATATGATGTTTCCAATACATCATATGGTGTTTTGAATTGAATATGTGTAATGAGCAAGTTCAAACAATTGAACTAGGTTTTGGCGCAAGCCGACAATAAGTACATGTATCGACAAGAAAACTTTCGGCATGGTCACAACGAAAACCATGTATGTAACTTGAAAAGAGAGGGATTTCAAGAAAATGTGTTGACTTGATAACAAAGAAGCCAACAATTACAACAATGCGGGTCATTCGAATCACAAGCGAAATAACATTTTAACTTTAATGAAACGCTTTATTCGAAACAAAAACACATGCGTAACAAACGATGCATGCGTAACATATGAATTTTCAAGAATGAAGCAAATGAATATTCGCTATACTGAAAGAAATGGTCGTGACACAATGACCATTAAGAGGAGTAGAGATACGAAAATCTACTCAGTAAATGTGAAAGTCAAAATTTCAATAAAAGAAATTTAAGGACTTTACCTGGGGTTGCATGTGATAACCGTTTGTTAGGTGACATTACCATAGAATGTCGAATATAGCGTACTCGTCGTTAACTGAAATAGGGGGAATACGGTGACTTGCGTCTTTTCCTTAGCATGACTCGTGTTGTTTGCAGGACCGCGTGCCAACTGCCGCTTCCTGATCGATAGTCGCATGTGACGTACTTCAACCTCCGTTGATGTATAGCTTAAGTTTCACGTATGCCTGTGCGCTAGCGTTTCGTTTTACGTAGAATGTGATGCACTCCGACATCTGTTGACGTAAAATTTGAGTTCTATGTATTCTCGTGCACTAGCGTTTCGTTATGTGTAGGCTGCCTGCTCGGGAAGTTAAAACATCATAGACAATATGTATAATTGTGTGTGCCCGAATTAATATTTGCAGTTCCTACGTGATGACCTTTAATGAACTTTAACATAAGTTTTCGAAGGTCTTAAATTCATGTTTCCTAAGCTCTCAGGGTTTTGTGTACTGTATGCGACTGTTTTGTGTACCGTGTATAAAACACCACTATAGCGTATGTTTGAAATCAAAATTTCGACTGTTTGATTTTCGGCAACGGTTGGAGACCATATTCGAGTACTAAGCGTTCTGTATGTATTCAACGCTTGAATAATCTAAGTCCCCAGAGAAATATGAGGTTAGAGCCTAGGTATTCTTTACAGAGAACCTTATTCGCTGTAACCTATAGCTCTGATACCAATCTGTCACACCCCGAAATATCAGAGCATTGGCGTGACTGGACTGGTATCTTCATTGCACAGCGGAAGCAAATAAGTTAAGCCTTTTAGAATGCGAACGCCCATTAAGTACTCGACTCTTCATGGTTCTCCTATTCCAACCGTGTCTTGTCTTAGAAATGCAACCTGAGAAAGAAACATGCGAAAAAGTCAACATAAAGTTGAGCGAGTTCATAGTTTGTTTGTAAAAGATTTACCATAAATCTTTTTGAATAACCGGTTTTTGAAGTATTGTTGAGAAAACGAATTTAAAATCATTTTCTTGTCATGTTATACAGAAATTTAGTATGAAAACATGGTATGTGTCATGTATAAATCAAGTTTTCATATATAAATCAAGTTTTCATGTGTACCCCACGTACTCATGTATAATTCAAGTTTTCTTGAGTACCCCACGTACTTCAAGTATAAATTAAGTTTTTCTGCATGGATCTTGTTTAAATCAAGTCTTTTTTTGTATGTATCATGTATAAATCAAGTATTTTTGTGTACAACACGTACATGGGGAGTACTTGTTGTGACTCCCTGTCGGAGTACTCGTTCTGACTCCTTGTCGGAATACTCGTCCTGATTCCTTATCGGAGTACTCGTTCTGACTCCTTGGCGGAATACTCGTTCTGATTCCTTATCGGAGTACTCGTTCTGACTCCTTGGCGGAATACTCGTTCTGATTCCTTATCGGAGTACTCGTTCTGACTCCTTGGCGGAATACTCGTTCTGATTCCTTATCGGAGTACTCGTTCTTACTCCTTGGCGGAATACTCGTTCTGATTCCTTATCGGAGTACTCATTCTGACTCCTTAAAACGCATCATACTTGGTACTCGTTCTCACCAAGAGTGCTTCTTGTTTTTGTATCATATCATTTATGAACATTGTAACATTTGTAAACTTTTGTATTTCTCCGTAGTTTAGAAAACTAGAATTCGTATGAATGCACATTTCGAAAAATACGCTTGTCTGAAAAACCGGTATAAAACATAAGCTTTTCGAAAACCATTTGTGTCAGTTACAACTTGCTTGTAAAATGGTTTATAAGTATGTAATTCTTGTATGCTTTGCATAAAGTGCATGTCTTTCCACCCCAAAAACATTTATAAAAATGTAAAACCATAAAAGGTGGGGTTATGAACTCACCTGAATTGTCTTGTGCAAAGCGAGCTATATACGACTTTGTAATGTCGTTTCCAAGACGTGGCTCGCTAGCGTGCATTCTACAATATTCCTAACATGGAATATCTCATAAGTTTCTAAATAAACGCAGTAACTAAACTACGTGTCATCGAGCTTTACCGAATCGTTAACCAAACGATTTGTTGATATGTTGTTAACTTAATAAAATAAGTAAGTTATACTTGTTAAGTTTCGTTTACTAAGTCTAGAAAGTACTTAGTTTTCGAGAAATTCGAATATATAAATATTTACACAAAATATAAATATATCGATAGGATAGTGTTTATCGTTTCGAGAGGTCGTACGCGTATGTAACGAATGTTTTATGAAAAGAATGTATAATAAGCTCGTATTATATATCGTATGCCGTTTAGGCGTTTGAAATAAATATAACAACTTATATTTATTTAATAGCGTTTTTGTGTTGATGTCGTTTGAAATAAATATATAAAATATATTTATTTTATAAAAGAATTGTCGTTTTCGTATGTGATAAAGCGTCGTAGAAAGTGATATACACATTTATATTGGTTCTCATAAAAGTCTCTTTTCAATAAAACATGTTTTGCTTTTACGGGTTTTCTCGAAAAACGGGCAGAGTTTCCTCTGTTTTTGGACGCCCTCGACAACGCAAGTTGTCGTTATTTTTCAAAAATCAATCAACCATGTAAACATTATGTATAAAAAATGTTCATCAATTATGTCAAGCATGAAAATGATTTAATAAATGCATTCGGTTCGAGCTCGGCCGCGTAACAATATAAGATCTATAACTAAATATTTTGAGATTTCGCGTCGTTTAAACTTTACCGAGCCTTACTTTGACTGGGTTTGACTTCAGTTGATCGACTGTTGACCCGAGTTGACTCGGGTGTTGACCGAGTCAACCGGGTTTGACCCGAAACGCAGCTGAGTTGACTCGAACCCGACTGAGTCGCGAAACCCGAAACATGACTGGCGTGAACCGGACCAACGTGCACCGAGCTGATCCGAGTTGACTCGTGTGCTGACCGAGTCAACCAGGTTTGACTTGTTGACCGTGACTTGAACCCGAATCGTTGACTGCTGTTGTCTGAACCTGAGCCGGTTAAGCCAAAACTTAACCCCGAGACAGCTGAACCATCCCGCTACTGCCCCTGGCGTAGACGGCGTCACTCCAGCGGCCGCACCGCCGTCGGACCACCGCTGTCATCAACATCATCATTATTATCGGTAATCAAACAAAACACTCGATACCCCTTTTTTAAAAAAAAAAAAGAAACAAAATGAGTCCGTGATGAGTGAGATCCATACGGATCTGAGTCGCAGAACTCGAAGACGGAGACTTACCGGAATAATCGTTGCGTCGGAAAAACCACCACCATCGTTCACAGTCATCATCATCTTCCATCATCTTTGACAGAATCCAGCCGGATAAACAATCCGACCACCGGATAAACAATCCGACCGGCGGTCCGAACCTCCGACCGCCGGTTCTCTCGCTCTCTCTCGGCCTCTCTCTCTAACTGTCTCTTGTTGCTGCCGCTATACGCCACCACCAAACGGTGGTGGTGGTGGTCCTTTCTGCCGACGAGGGGGGATTCGCCGGACATATCATCGCTGATCCGCCGTGCACCCGCCAGAGCTCCGCCGGTGTCGCCGGTCAGAATGAACAGGAGGAAGGGGGTGGGGTGTTGAGTAGTTGTATCGAGTGGGGGAAGAGAGTAAAAAGGGGGGTGAGTGGCTGATTTGTGTTCATCTCTTAGAAGATGAAGTCCAACTCCTTTTTTTTTGTTTGATGCTAGATCGAGAGGGATAGATATAAGGTGATTGAGTGTATTAGTTTATTTGAAGATGAGAAGGAGGAGAGTAAGTTGTGTGTATTAATAGAGGGGAGGGTGTTGGTTGTCTATTATGTATTGAAATTGCATTTGGGTCGGATATTTTATCCTTTGAATTAAGATTTCTATTAATTGTGTAAATCTTTTGTGAGGGATTTGTAGAGACTTGCACTGATTTGTAAATCTTTTGTAAGATTTTATAAGATTTTGAGGAAAAGATCTGATTATCATGTACAGGTTTAGGCTTGTGGGTTTTGGGCTTGGGCCCAGGGCCCACAAGCCCTTCTCATGTGTAAGTGGCCCGTAATTCCTACGAGACCCGATATCGCGACCCAAACTCCATATGCGTAAAATATTCGTGTAACATCCATATTTGTCGGTATCGTCAGTTTCTCGTACGGTTTCAATTTATTGTCGCGTAATATTCAGCAGATTTCCCATAAATCACCATACGCGCACTGTATAGTCGAATAAACGTTCCTGGCACTCTGAGGGCCTGGTTAAGTTAATTAACGTCGTAAACACTATTTATTATCGCGTAATCACCTTTTAATCACGTAATTAAGGGTGTAAATTACCGGTTGTCACACGATGCAGCTTACGGTCTGTTGTGGGACGAGCTCAAGGAAGTTATGCTAGAGGAATTATGCCCTCCTCACGAACGCCAAAAGCTAGAAGATGAATTTTGGCACATACAGCAAAAGGATGGTGACAATGCTGGTCTTACTGCTCGTTTCAAACAGCTCAGCATTATCTGTCCCGACCAAGTCAAGACTCCCGACATGACAATCAAGAAGTACATCCCGGCCCTCCCCGACTACGTTGCTGATTTCGTGCAAGTGGCTAAGACTACGACGCTCGAGGGAACTTATCTACTGGCCGCTGAAATCAACGACAAGCGGGTTAAGGCTGGTGTCGGGGACAAGACTTCGAAGCATCTGCATCAAGCTACCACTACCGCACCAACTGCTGAACCCACCTCATCAAGCAACAAAAGGAAGAACAAGAGAAAGAACAGCTCCAGCAACAAGAACTGTGCGATCACTGCTGCACCAGTTCAATCCGCACCAGCCCAACAGCGTCAAGTAGCGGCGCCTGTGGCCAATGCACCGCCTGCCAAGCGTGCATACACTGGACCACATCCGCTCTGCCCTACTTGCACCTACCACCACCCAACTGCCATTCCTTGCCGCTTCTGTGCTCATTGCAACGTATACGACCATTTTTCTGCAAACTTCCGTATTCGTCAAGCTCCTGCCAATCAAGCTCTACTCACTGCCCCACAGGGTCAACAAGCTCCTCCGGCACCCGCAGTCAAAGCCAGAGCCTGCTTCGCATGTGGTGACCCGAACCACTTCGCCAACATGTGCGCAAACAAGGTTGTGAAACAAGAGCCTTAGCAACAGCAGCCACAGCAGCAACAACAACAACAGCAGCAACAACAACAGGCCGCACGCGCCAGAACTTTCAACCTCAACGTGCGTCAAGCCCAGGCCGACAACAACGCGGTCAATGGTACGTTCCTTGTGAATGGTATTTATGCTTCATGTTTGTTTGATACTGGAGCCGATAACTGCTTTGTGTCGTTCGAATTTGAGAAACTCCTTAGTCGTAAACGTTCCCAACTCTCCTCGGCATTCGATGTTGAAGTCGCTACCGGAAGAACCGTTGCCGTCAATTCTGTTATCCGCGATTGTACTCTTGAGCTCAATAATCACATCTTCCCAATTGACCTTATTCCGATGCAACTCGGAAGTTTTGACGTCATAGTAGGCATGGACTTTCTTCGAGAAAACCATGCTGAAGTTGTATGCTTCGACAAGATGATTCGTTTTTCACTCGCAAATGGTGACTTATTGTGTGTTTATGGCGATACTACTTCAAAGGGGCTCAAGCTTATGTCATGCGTGCAAGTCAGCAAGTATCTCCGCAAGGAATACAGGGCTTTCTTGGCTAACATTGTAGTAGCGGAGTAGGAAAAGAAAGAGAAGAAGGAAGTGAAAGACGTTCCTGTGGTTCGAGAATTTCCTAATGTTTTTCCAGAGGATCTTCCCGGACTACCGCCAAGTCGTGATATCGACTTTCGTATCGACCTCACTCCTGGAGCCAATCCTATTGCCAAAGCTCCTTACCGACTTGCGCCGTCCGAAATGCGCGAACGCTCAACCCAACTCCAGGAATTACTTGAGAAAGGCTTCATTCGCCCGAGCACCTCTTCTTGGGGCGCGCCGGTCCTTTTCGTCAAAAAGAAGGACGGCTCGTTCAGGATGTGCATCGACTATCGGGAATTGAATAAGTTAACTATCGATGATTTGTTATCCCCTGCCTCGCATCGATGATTTGTTCGATCAACTACAAGGCGCTACGTGTTTCTCCAAAATCGACCTACGTTCAGGATATCATCAGCTACGTATTCAGGAGGAGGATATACCCAAGACCGCATTTCGCACTCGATACGGTCATTACGAATTCGTTGTCATGCCCTTCGGTTTAACCAACGCACCAGCGGTTTTCATGGATCTGATGAATCGCGTGTGTAAACCATATCTCGACCGTTTCGTCATTGTATTCATCGATGATGTCTTGATTTATTCCAAATCAAGGACCGAACACGCGCAACATTTATGTTTGGTTCTTGAGTTACTCCAGGGGAACCAACTCTATGCCAACTTCTCCAAATGCGAATTTTGGTTAGAGAAAGTTCAGTTTTTGGGTCACATTGTGAATAGTCAAGGTATTCACGTCGATCCTGCGAAGATTGAAGCTGTCAAGAGCTGGGGTACACCTAAGAATCCGTCTGAAGTCCGCTCTTTTCTCGGACTAGCAGGCTATTATCGACGATTTATCGAAGGATTCTCGAAGATTGCTGTGCCGCTTACCTCTCTTACGCATAAAGACAAGCCTTTTGTTTGGGGAACTAAGCAAGAGACTGCCTTTCAAACCCTCAAGCACATGCTTTGCAATGCTCCTGTTCTCACATTCCCCGACGGAAACAATGATTTCATTGTCTATTGTGATGCTTCCAACCTTGGTCTTGGTTGTGTTCTCATGCAACGGGACAAGGTCATAGCTTACGCATCTCGTCAGCTCAAAATCCACGAGAAGAACTATACAACCCATGATCTCGAGCTAGGCGCAGTTGTTTTTGCGTTAAAGATTTGGCGACACTACCTGTACGGTACCAAGTGTACGATCTTCACCGATCATAGGAGCCTACAACACATCTTTAATCAGAAGGAACTTAATATGCGTCAACGCCGATGGGTAGAACTTCTCAACGATTACGACTGTGAGATCCGTTATCACCCAGGCAAGGCGAATGTTGTTGCCAACGCACTCAGCAGACGGAGTTATCTGCTTAGCACTCGTAATGTTCAAGCCCAACACGATCTCGAAACCCTCATCCGCGACGCTCAACATGCATGTTTTAATGAACGCACCCTGAAGAAAGAAAGGATCTACCATGATGGAGCCCAACTTGTGAGCAAATCGAATGGGATATTCCACTTTTTAGACCGAATTTGGATTCCCAAACGAACAGATTTGCGACAGATCTTGATGGACGAAGCCCACAAATCCCGGTATTCTATTCATCCCGGTGCTGATAAAATGTACCAGGACCTCCGTTATAAGTACTGGTGGCCGGGAATGAAAAGGGATATCGCTCTCTACGTTGGAAAATGCCTAACTTGTGCTAGAGTCAAGGCTGAACATCAAAGGCCCTCTGGCTTACTCGAACAACCACCAATTCCTATGTGGAAGTGGGAAAGTATAGCTATGGATTTCGTAACAAAGCTTCCGCACACGTCATCAGGTCACGACAACATTTGGGTTGTGGTCGACCGTTTGACTAAATCAGCTCACTTCTTGCCGATACGAGAAGACTACAAGGTAGAACGATTAGCCCGAATCTACACCGACGAGATCATTTGTAATCATGGGACGCCTCGCGACATCATCTCTGATCGTGATGCTCGGTTCACTTCGCGACTGTGGGAAACGTTTCAAACGGCACTCGGTACAACGCTTAATCTAAGTACCGCTTTCCACCCTCAAACCGATGGTCAGACTGAAAGAACGATTAGTACTCTTGAGGACATGCTCCGCTCTTGTGTTTTAGACTTCGGTGGTAATTGGGATAAATACCTGCCGTTAGTCGAATTCTCGTATAACAACAGCTACCATTCTAGCATCCAAATGGCACCATTCGAGGCATTATACGGAAGAAGATGTCGATCGCCTATTGTGTGGCACGAGATCGGTCATTCGCAACTAACCGGTCCGGAGCTACTACAAGAAATGATAGACAAAATTTTCCAAATTCGAGACAATCTGGTGAAGGCTCGGGATCGACAGAAAAGTTACGTCGATAGAAAGCGCAAGCCCCGTGAATTTGGCGTTGGTGACTACGTACTCCTAAAGGTATCACCTTGGAAGGGTGTAGTCCGATTCGGCAAAAAGGGAAAACTCGCGCCTCGATATGTTGGACCTTTTAAGATTCTGGAACGGATCGGAAAAGTCGCCTACAGAATCGAACTACCGGAGGAACTGAGTAATGTCCACCCGACTTTCCACGTGTCAAACCTCCGAAAATGCCTAGCCAACCACTACTTACACGTTTCTCTCGACGATCTACAAGTGAACGAAACATTACACTTCGTGGAAAAGCCTGTCGAAATCATGGACCGCCAGACCAAACAACTCAGACGCTCACGCATTCCTATCGTGAAAGTCCGATGGGAGGGCAAACGAGGCGACGAGTTCACTTGGGAACTCGAACGCGACATGAAGGCTAAGTACCCGCAGTTGTTTCAAGAGAGGAGCTAGAGAGAGAAAGTAGCATTGTGATTCTAGTGCCTTGTACGATTTCATATCAATCTATAGAATCACCGATTATAGTACATTCTTGTGTGTTTGGTCACGCACGTTCACGGATTCCGCACGTCAAACGTGTCACACGCCATCGTTTCGGAGTCAAAAATCGGTCCAAACGGAAAGTTCTCAAACGTGATTCACGGCGTTGTACAACTTCCAGCCTAATTTCGGGACGAAATTCCCTAAACAAGGGGATGCTGTAACACCCCGTGTTTTCACAAGTCAAAGTCAAAGTCAAGGTCTAAGTCAACGACCGATTTCGCGCAACTTGCCTTGCAGGAATTTCTTTATTTAATTCGTATTATGTGGAGTAAGTGTTGTTAATAACAATAATCAATGTGTGTTAATCCCTATCTAATCAACTTACGACTGTGGATTATAGGAAGTATCAATGCGATAAAGTTAACTAATCAATAATCAAGCTATGCTAATCGAATCGACTACTAATCGCAACTCGAGCTACGGATTTTACTTGTTAATATACGTGTGTGTGTGCCTTACTTGTTGCCTGTGCATGTTTGTTTATGTTGTGTGGTGATAATCAAGCAAACTCAATCGAAACTCGAAGTCTAACTCGAAATGCAATCGAACTCGAATCGTGAACGAACTATGATAAATGGTGGAAAATAGATTATGCGAGATATGAGTGATTGGGACTGAAAGTAATTTGACTAGGAAACCCTATCGTAACGAACCGCTTGCAATCGAAATCGAAACATCAAAAATCGTCGCGCCAAACACTCAACCCAGGTGCCATCCGATCGGATAGACGCCTTGCCAGCAAACAAGAGTCATCCGACCGGGATGTCACCCGATCGGATGAGCCATCCGAGCAGTATGTCATCCGATCGGATAACCCTTTCCCCCTTTGGAATCCTATAAATACCTCTGTCATTGTCATTCTTTCCATTTCTGGAAACCCTCTGTCCGAACCACTCGTGCTCCTCACCTTTTCTTCGATTTCTCTCAATCCAGGTAAGATCTCGCCCTAAATCTTGTACTTTCTTGATCTACACGCACTCCTACACCTTTCTATCTTTTAAATCTTAACTTTTAACCGTGAAATCACTAGATTTCAGGTGTTCTAGGGTGACGTCATCATGAGTTCTTCGAGAACTTCCTGTTTTGACTTCATTCCGCCAAGAACAACCGAGATCTAACCGATTTCCACGCAAACATACAGGGATCTTGTAAAGATCTTGACACAAGAATGGTGAAAAAGGATTGAAAGATGGTTTTAACTTTCTTTCAACTCTTTTACACTCAAAACACTCAAAACCGGTAGAATCGGGTCCTGATCTAGTCTTCTACTCACTCTTAGTGTTGTACTGGCTCAGATCTGGATTCTACTAACGAGACTACCGATTTCGGGTTAGCCAAGACCTACCACCTCGAGTCGATAACCGGCCGGATTAGGGTGATTCCTGGTCGGGTTGGTCACCTGGGTCGAACTAGGGGTTCGGTTGGCTAACACGTTGTCAAAGTGCCTCGACATTACAACAAACCTTCGAAACAATCAAGTGTAGGACGAACAGAACAATCGGAACGGATTGCTGTCCGACCGGATTGCTGTCCGATCGGATAGCTCATCCGAACGGATCACACTTGGGTTCCACCTTTTTAAACAACCTTATCTAAAGTTTGGGTATTAAACGAATTGCAATCCGATCGGACGACCATCTGACTGGATTACTCTTCGGATCATGAGATACTAAGACTTTAAAGACTTAAACAATCTTCAAGGTGTTCAATGACAAGGTTGCCATCCGATCGGATTGCCGTCCGATCGAATGACACTTCTGTCATGAACTTGCCTCCAGTAAGTAACCTCATTACAAGCCGCCGTCCGAACGGATTGTCACCCGCACGACTTGCCATCCGATCGACCGACTTGAAAGATAGAGGTACTTCGATGTTTTCAAAATACTACAACGAAAACTTCAAAAGTCAAACCATCATACACAAACACATCCTTCTTATAGGAAGAAACAATCCACTCGAATAGTCATCCGATCGGATAACCTATCCGATCGGATGACCATCCGAACGGATTGTCATCCGCACGGATTGCTGTCTGCTCGGATTACCATCCGATCGAGCTACCATCCGACTCACTCATACTTTGCGTCGTTTTACGCATCACTTATCGTTGTGCAACCTAATCTATTCAGGCTATTCTTACTCGCTAAGCGCTCCCTTCAATCCACCAATCGCTGTGAGTATACTCGATCCCTTTTTGCTTTACGCACTTTTGGGGTGTTACATACGTTACGAATATTCAAACTACAACAATCACACTACTCAATACTATTTGAACGCTAACCGTTAATGCATGTTATACGTGGCTTATGAATGATTGTTTGTTATGTTTACACATGGAATGCTATCTACCTGCCTTAGCAACGATAGTACTATAGTTTGGACTCAGCACCCGTTCACACGGGGGTTGTTAAGGATCTTTTACTTGCATGGATTACGGTGGTAATCATGTATTGCGAACTGCCTCGGGCAGTCAACCCGCAGTCATTGGTATCGATGGATCTATGTCGATAACTAACATGCTTCATTTCTCTATGTGTACGTGCTGGTTATGCGTAACGAATTCAAACTCTATATGCTATTATCAAACTTGTATGCTCACCTTTACATTTTATGTATTGACATTATTTTAACGTATGTGACAGGTGCTTAGGACGCACACATGGTAGGAATTTGAAGCTAGAATAAAGCTTTAGAGCCCAATAAATAGTTGTCTGTAGTGGTTAAACTAAGGGTCTCTAGAAGCAGATAAACAATTGCTCTATTTTGAAATCTGAGTTGTCGGAACAGAATACTTGCCTAGTTTTTTACTGTAATAATTGTTGTACTGTTTGAGATACGGTATGGGACGTATTACTTTAAATTGAATGGTATTGATAATTGTTATGGAAACTTCTGGACAATCTGTTTCGCTCAGTGCCATGCCCCGATGATTCCGCCATCGGTTGGGGTGTGACAAAGAGGAAGACGTCTCGTCTGAAAGCGTTATTGCCAGACGAATACGGATTAACAGAGACCGCCAAGGTTTATCATTAATAAATTTTATTATCCTTATTCCTTATTTCCTCGTATTTATATATTTTTTTACGACAGAAGCGCACGAGAAATTGGTGAACGATTATTTTTCGGATGCACCCCTTTACAATGCCGAGATTTTCAGACGCAGGTTCCGAATGAGTCGCCGGTTATTCACACGGATTGCTGATGATTTGGCGGGGCTAGACCCGTTTTTCACGCAAAGACCCGATGCTCGAAATTATGAAGGGTTCACCACGTTACAAAAGTGTACTGCGGCCATTCGCCAACTGGCGTACGGGACAGTGGCCGACGCTTTGGACGAGTACGTGGCGGCCCATCCTCCACCCCCTCAAAAAGCAAGGAGGCCCATCCTCATGGGGATGAGCCTCCCCATAGCCACTAATCTTATAAAGCATCAGTGATAAATTTCTTTTATCATTCATTGACATTTATTAATTAATTTATTGTTTCCAAAGTTAATTCTAATTTGTCTTTTTGTTACTAACAGTTACATTTTTGTTAAATATTGTCCACATATTCTATTAGTCATAAATCTTTATCTACTAGTAATGTTTTTTTACTCAGCCATTTGTTGAGAAATCGATCTTCTCATTTATACAAGAGAGGTTAACGAATGTATCGCAGATTAATACCGGGCTTGTAATCTGAGTTATTTAAATTGTCTCTAACCTTAATTTTTCGTTTGAGTTCATATTATATATGTAAATGTAAAGAAAAACTTTTGTCATTATGACACAAAAAAAATGTTCACCGGTAACCGGACGGATATACTACTAGTAATATTTTGTTGAATAGTGTGAGGTTAATTGGAGAACATTAAAAAAGCGGGGAATATAGGAGCACTCTTAAAAATTCAACTTAACAAGTTAAAAATCAATTAAAAAAAATCGGCGCTTTTCCTTATAAATATATGTAGAAGTTTTTTAATAAAAAATCAAAAACTAAAAATATAAAAAAACGTTTAAAAACAGTAAAATAAATTATCTTATAAAATAAACTTAACATGTTGAAAATTACTTTTTTTTTTTAATTTTCAGCAGTTTTCTGTATAAAAATGGGTAGAAACTATTCCAATAAAAAATAATTTTTAAAAAAATATATATATATTAGATTTTTAACTTTTTTTTAAACATTTTTTTTACTTTTTTAGTTTTTGATTAAAAATGCTTCTACCTGTATTTATAAGAAAAACGCCTAATTTAAAAAAAAAATTAACATGTTAAGTTGATTTTTTAACAAAAACTATATTATTTCCTCTCCACACAAAATTAAGAGAAAAATGCTCAGACAGTCCCTGTAGTTTGCCCTTTTTTCACCTTTAGTCCCTAACTTTCTAAAATTACAGATATAGTCCCCAACTTTTGCAATTTCGTTCCCGGATAGTCCCTAGGCCTAACATCAGTTACTTTTCTCAGTTAAGAGGACGTGAAATGACAAAAATACCCTTACAAAAAAACAAAACAACTTAATCTATTTAATAGATTTATTTATATGTGGGACCCATCCTTTATAAAAAACAAAAAACAATCCCACTCCGACCCCACCCCCCATCTTCATCTCTCTTTCTTCTTTCTTCCCCCTTCACCTCCAGCTCCGTCCACCCCACCCTCTTCTACCACCTTCACCACCACCACCACCACCACCACAACCACCACCAACTCACCCCGTCGGAAAAACGCCACCACCACATCCTCCCACCATCATCTTCAACCTCATCCACCACTGCAACCATCACCCTTCAACCTCGACAATCTACCCTTTTTGTAATTCTACATATTAAGTAGTCAAAAAAATCCAAAGGTAAACATCCATGGGGTTCGACTTTTAACATCCAAATTCCAACATGTCTAAAAAAACATCATAATTGATTTAAAATAACCAAACAAAAGAAATTTGATATTGGTTTAATCTCGCTAATCGTTTTGCATTTTCCCTTTTCCTCTTTACCGATGATGAAGATGCCATAAACAACAGAAGAATTCAAATCTAAAATGAAAAACATAAAAACTTATCAATATTAAATTCGGTATTAATACCGGTATTTACCGAAAAATACCCTAACTGATACTGCTTTTTACAGATATCAAATTTTGAAAAATCTATTACCGATACCGGTACCGTTTATGATCGGTATGGTACGGCATCAGTACGGCACCGGTACGGTACCGGTATTTCGGTAAAAAATATCATCCTTATTTAAAATTCTTATACACAGGCCCTTATTTATAAAAACATCCAATTTTTTTAAGATTGGCCATTGAGCCTTTTAAGCAGACCCTTATTTATAAAACTTTAAATTGGGTTTTAAACTTGTTATACAAAGACGCTTATTTATAAAAACATCCAAATTTTATATATATATATATATATATATATATATAGAGAGAGAGAGAGAGGAAGGTTAACGTACATTACGGCTTAACGTACATCACGTACGACAGGTAATTACGCACGTTCATTTTAAAATCAGGCACGTTATAACTCAAAAATTCAAAATCACGCATGTTGAAACACAATAATCACGCATATTGAAAACATTAATCACGCATGTTATAGAACAAATCACGCACGTTGTCGTACGTGAAGTACGTTAAGCCGTAATGTATGATATACTTTTTCTATATATATATATATATATATAGGGGAGGGCTATATAGAAAACCCACTTGAGTTGAGAAAACCCAAATAAACCCTATGTAACATTTTTATTTTTTTCTAAAAAAAATAGGGAATGTAATATAAATGTACACGGACCTATTTGTGAAAAAAAAAGTAAAAAACGCTTAATAGTTTTTTTTTTTAAAATGTTGAAAATTTGTATGTTACATTTTTTTGGACATACATATTATGTAACCTGAAATTTGTAACATTTTTTTAAAAAAAACTACTCAGTGTTTTTTTGTGTTTCTTTTTTAAAAATGTTCAAATATATGTATATTACATTTCCTATTTTTTTAGAAATGTATCTTGAGTTTACATGGGTTTTTTACAAAGGTTTTCAGGGTTTAGTCAACTGGAGTGGGTTTTCGATTTATCTTTCCCCTATATATATATATATATATATATATAGGTAAAGAGTACTGTACAAATCTCCTTATCGTACATTACGTACGCTACAATCTCAGCCGCCCGATCATCTTCCCGCATTGAATTCGCATGTTGTTTTTTGTACCACATGCGAAATTGTTAAAAAAAACAACATGCTATTTCATCAAAATTAACACATGCGAAATTGGTACAAAAAACAACATGCGAATTCATAAAAAATTATCACATGCGAAATTGTTATAAAAAAAACAACATGCTATTTCATCAAAATTATCACATGCGAAATTGGTACAAAAAAACATGCGAATTCATAAAAAATTATCACATGCGAAATTGTTATAAAAAAAACAACATGCGATTTTAAAATGCGGAAGATGATCTGACGGCTGAGATTGTAGCGTACGTAATGTACGATAAGGGCATTTGTATGATAACCGGCCTCTATATATATATATATATATATATATATATATATATATATATATATATGGGAA
>JARYGA010005184.1:0-27459 GCA_030545235.1 Helianthus tuberosus | reverse complement strand
TGGGCTTAGCCCATGTATTCAGTTTAAGCCCATTATTAATATAAATTCTTTAAAAAGTATAAGCCCATTTATATAAAAATTATAGCCCATTTGTAAAATATAAGTCTTTCATTTTTACAAAAACATTTTTATAAAAATTTACTAATTATACTTTTTAGGTAATAAAAACATAATAGTTTTTATAAGTTTTCAAAATGTCCGAATTTTGTTAATGGTAACGTAATTTTTGTGTCCGTGTCGAAAGATCGTTAAGATATCGTATTAAGTCCTCGGATTGGTAATATGTCCATAAGTTCGTCCGTCGTCCGTTTTGACCATAATTTATGTCCGATTGTTCGTATTGTCCGTAACATGTCTTTAAGGCATATTTATATGTAGTTTTGTAAGACTTTAATTATAAAGTCTCTTGAGTTTATTATTACCATTTTAATCAAGTTCCTATCTTTGATATATATAACTAATACACAAATTATTACATATCACATAACTTGTTAAAATGAACAAATATATATTTTCTCAAAAATATATATTTATCTAATCTTTTCTTTTTATAAAAACCTTTCTTTAAATCTTTGTAAATCTTGTAAAGATTTAACCAAAATGATAGTTTTTATAACATAAAGTTTTTAAGAAAAATTTGCCATATAACCTTTGTTTTAATCACTTTGCCATGTTTAATAAACATATTTTTTTTCTTTTCAAATCAACATCAACAATTTACTCATAAGTTTTATAAACAATATACATAAGATTTATAATAAGATTTATAACATAATCTTATCAAGATAATCTCAAAATCATGTAGGGTTTTGAACATGATCATAACATATGTTAACTAGTTCAAAAACCAAGTTTACTTCTAGTTTTAACAACTTTTATAAAAATCTCATGTTGTATGTTACTTTTTATAATCTTGTAAAAAGTCTTGTTTTTAATTAAAAGCCTTAGATACTTTACTTACACCATAAATTTTGATCATCCATTATCTTTAAAATAAAAAATAAAAACTTTAACATATTCATGTATACTTGTTAGCTCATGTTTTTATAACATCATCTAACAAGTTATACATATCTTAATCATCTCAACAGGATCAAATATGCAAATAACAAATCTTAATCACAACATAAACAAACATATACATATCATGATTTGTATATTTGCTTCTTTGTATCTTCATATTATTATGTATGATTATTTTGTTATTTTACTAGTTATAATAATAATCATAACATAAATAAGTAAGAAAAAAATAAATTTAGAAGCTCACTTCTAGCTCTAGGCTAGGGATGATCTAGATGATGTTAAGAAACAAAGAAGATGAAGATCTTGTTGGTAGAAAACTCTTGGATGGATCAAAATGCTTGATTTAGCTTGCAAGTGCTTTAGATCTTCTTAGGTTCCATGAAACTCCATATTGATCATAAGAAAAATGAAGAAGGTGAAGTGGGTTTTTATGGTGTTCTTGGTGAGATGATGAAGATGATGAGAGAGTTTCTTAAGTGTGTGAAAGTAAAGGTGAAAAAGAGTTGTAATTGTGTTAGTGATTAATGAGAAGATGTTATAAGCCTTCCACCACATCATCCACTTAACCATTTAGATAAGTATTCAAGTAATAAAATAATAAAAAAAAAACATTGGGTGGGGGGCCCACTTGTGGTTGACGGTCACACATGGGGGGGGGTCATTTTGTGGTAAAAATGTGATGGTAAAAAAAATATTATGGTAAAAACAAGTTAACATGTTTAGATGTTTAGGTTTATATGTATTACCAAGTTTCAAGATGTTTCAAGACTTAGAATGATCAAGAATAGGATGAAAATGACCAAAAATAATGTTCACTAGTTCACTACATATGTCAATTTGTAGTTCGGATAGTCTTTTGTCGCTCGTTCCGCAAGAAGATAATCGAAATGTTTGCTTATGCAAGTTGTAGAGAAACATTTGGTTATATTTTTATATGATGTTCCCTATGTATTTTAATATGGAATTTGAGTTTAAACAACCCATTTTGCACTTTGTAATAAAAACACAATTGCTGAATTTTGCGGAAAAACATTGAAATGGTCATTTTTGGTGCTTTTTGGCAGTTTTCGAGCAGTTTTTGTGCTATCGGACATTGGTAATATATTAGACCAAACCCTTGAATTTCCAAGTAGGGTTTATTGTATAATTGATGTTGGACTTTCGTCTGAGTCCTAAAAATATCGCTACACTAGTTTCTGCGGATCCTGAGTTTTTGTCAGCAAGCTAGTTTACTAGGCACTACTCTAGTTGTTTCGATGCACTGTTTACACTGTTTCAAATGTAACCACTAAAAATGAATCATGTGCATCATAAATGAATATTCCATAAGTATTCTAAGATGTATATCATGAAATCATGCATTTCGGATATTCTAATCGCGTATTTGTATAATGTAATTCATTGCTTTAAATGTAAGTAATTTACCAGAAAGTGGCAGTTGTCACACGTGACGTGAGTTCCAGCGGACCTTTACTAGTTTAATACGACTTCTTCTTGTCTTATGGACCTTCCAGTCCATAAACTCAACATGTTCTTTGATAAACTAGAGTTTGTCGTCTTCGTGAATTCCATCCGCTGGGATGATAACTATTTCGTTGGTTGGACTTTTCTTAAGGTCCGACACATGAAATGTGTCGTGTACATTGTTGAGTTCTTCTGGCAGTTTTAACTTGTACATGACGGTACCGATCTTTTCCAGAATTTCAAATGGCCCAATGTATCTCGGGTTTAGTTTTCACTGTTTCCCGAATCTAGCTACGTCTTTCCAAGGCGAGACTTTCATTAAGACTCTGTCTCTGACCTCGAAGGATAATGGTTTGCGCCTTCTGTCCATGTAGCTCTTTTGTCTATCACGAGCCGCTTTAATACGGTCTCATATCTTTGATATCTTGTCGGTAGTCTCTTGGACTAGTTCGGGGCCAACGAGTTATTTGTCTCCAACTTCCGCCCAACATAGCGGTGATCAGCACTTTCGTCCGTATAGTGCTTCGAATGGGGCGGCTTTCATGCTTGTGTGATAACTTTTATTATATGAGAACTTTACTAAAGGTAAGTGAGTATCCCAGTTTCCGCCCATACCCATTACACAGGCACGAAGCATGTCCTCCAACAATTGGATTGTTCGTTCGCTTTGTCCATCGGTTTGCGGATGAAATGCTATGCTTAGATCCAAACGAGATCCAAGCGATTCTTAGAATGACTTCCAAATCCTTGACACAAAGCGGCCATCCCAATCCGAGATTATTAAAATAGGCTCTCCATGACATGCCACAATCTCTCTAAGGTAGAGTTCAGCTAACTCCTTGGTACTGTCTTTCTCGCGAATCGGTAAGAAGTGAGCTGGCTTGGTTAATCGACCAACGATAACCCAAATCATGTCATGACCTCGAGAGGTCTATGGTAGTTTTGGGTGATGAAATCCATTCATATATGTTCCCATTTCCAAATGGGAATCTCGGGTTGCTGTAATAAGCCAGACGGCTTTTGGTATTCGGCCTTGACCTTTGCACAAGTTAGGCATTTCCCAGCATAGGTCGCAATATCTCCCTTGTGATTAGGCCACTAATAGTATTCTTTTAAGTCTTGATACATTTTATCTGGATCCTGGATGTATTGAATATTTTGGCTTGGGTGTTTTATCCAGCACCAAGTCTCATAGACCGCCTAAATATGGAATCCAGATCCTTCACATGAAATATAAAGTGTCATCTTTGCTCGTTTCCCTTTGTTTTTCTAATCCTCGTAAGGATTCTTCTTGAATGTTTTCCGGCTTTAGAGCTTCCTATTGTACATCGTGCACTCGAGTGGTGAAAGTCGTTTGAATTGTCAACTCCAAAGCTCCTACCCAAAATGTTTTGACTCGTTCCTTCCAGCTCAAAGCATCCGCTATAACGTTTGCTTTGCCCGGATGGTACTTGATTTCACGATCATAGTCGTTCAACAATTATACCCATTGTTGTTGGCGCATGTTTAGTTCCTTTTGATTGAATACGTGTTGAAGACTTTTATGATCGGGGAATATGGTACACTTGGTACCATAAAGATAATGACGCCAAATCTTTAAAGCGAATACCACCGCGCCTAATTCTAGATCATGAGTGGTATAATTCTCTTCATGGACTTTTAACTGTCGTGACGCGTACGTGATGACTTTTTCACGTTGCATTAACACGTAACCCAAGCCTTGATGCGATGCATTACCATACACGACAAAGTCATCAGTACCGTCAGGGATAAGATTGGCGCTTGTCATAGTTTATCTTTGAGGGTTTGAAATGCCATTTCTTTTTTTCACCCCAATCGAACATTTTTATCCTTTTGAGTGACTGAGGTTAGCGGTTGAGAAATTTTAGAAAAAATTCTCGATGAATCTTTGATAGTATCCTGCTAAACCCAGAAATTGTCTTACTTCCGTTGGAGTCTTTGGGGCATTCCAGTTCTTTATAGCTTCTATCTTAGCTGGGTCAACATGTATTCCATTCTCGTTCACCACGTGAGCGAGAATTGTACTTCGCGAATCCAAAATTCGCATTTTGAGAACTTGGCATACAATTGTTCTTTCTTAAGCAACTCCAGAATAGTTCTCAAGTGTTGTTTGTGTTTCGCCTTGGTTCTTGAGTATATTAAAATATCATAAATGAATACGATCACGAACTTGTCGAGGTATGGTTTACATACTCGGTTCATTAAATCCATGAATACGACGGGAGCGTTTGTTAAGCCGAATGGCATAACAAGGAACTCGTAATGCCCATAACGAGTCCTAAACGTTGTCTTAGGAATGCTTTCCTCTTGAATTCTCAACTGGTGATATCTGGATCTTAGATCAATCTTGGGGTAAAAGCTGGAACCTTGTAATTGATTGAACAAGTCGTCGATCCTCGGTGAAGGATACCGATTCTTGATAGTTATTTTGTTTAGTTCTCTGTAATTGATGCACATCCGTAAGGTTCCATCCTTCTTTTTGACAAATAGCATTGGAGCTCCCCAAGGCGAGAAACTCGGTCTAATAAATCCTTTGTCAAGCAGTTCCTACAACTGAGTGGATAATTCTTGCATCTCTGAGGGCGCCATTCTATATGGAACTTTTGCCACCGGTGCCGCTCCGGGCACTAGATCGATACGGAATTCCACTTGTCGTTGTGGAGGTTGTCACACCCTGTCTTTTGCGGAAGCGTACGATGTGTGACTAGTTTGTTATCATTGCATTCAATCATAATAGACAGCTACATGATCAAAACGATGTTCATCCATTCATGAAAATTTGAGTATTACAAATACTCGTTATTTAAGTTTTAAAAACACAACCTTCGTCTAGGTTACAATTCAACAAAAGTGGATGACATCTAAACTTGAAGTCTACTTCTAGCTATGACACTTGCGCCCAAGATCCATCCTGTCACCTGAAATACATGTAATTTTGGAAAACATCAACATAAAGTTGAGCGAGTTCATGCGTTTTTGTATTTCACATTTGTATACATAGTATGTGTCATGTATAATTTAAGTTTTTCTTGAGTACCCCACGTACTCAAGTATAATTCCCGTTTTCTTGAGTACCCCACGTACTCAAGTATCATTCAAGTTTTCTTGAGTGCCCCACGTATTAAATAATTGTTTATACAAGGACATTAAGGCACGTGAGGACATAGGGAGCTTTAGAATATTCTCCTTCAAGGCATGTGAGGACATAGGGAGCATTAGTGTTTTCTCCTTTAACTATGTCGATTACCCTCGACTGTGTCGATTAACCTCGACTGCGTCGATTTCCCTCGACTGTGTCGATTAACCTCGACTGTGTCGATTTCCCTCGACTGGGACACCGAAGCACTCAAGTGGTCACATAAGGACCATGAGTGGGGCTCGGCCGTACCCGTTAGATCTAACCCTCGTCCCTAATTAAGTATTAATGGCATCTCAATATCTAGTTTAAGCTCACATGATCTAGTATTTTCTAGGCATTTCTTAAGGCTCATCATATTGCACTCACCACGAGTGCTTCTCGTATTCTTTTGTATTCTCAAATCATATTGCACTCGGTACTCGTTCTCACCAAGAGTGCTTCTCGTATTTTTACCATTTGTAAAAATTGTAATATTTGTAACATGTATTTCACCCCCGAGAGTTATAAAACCAAAAACAGTTAGAGAAAAGGGGGAGCATGAACTCACAACTTTGCGTTCCTGCGTCGTAAACTTCACTGGATTTGCTTATCTAGCGTCGTGACCTATACGTGTTTTCTTAACGTTAGTCACTAGACTTGTATCGCACAAGTACAGTCACTATCTCTTGTGTACGTATTCTTGTGTTAAAAATAACTTATATTTTTAACTAAGTGTCTTACTTATATTATTTTCTCAAAAATAATTATAAGTTTCTTGTATTATGCGCTTTGCACCCGAATTATGTATTTTGTCTAAGTACGTTGTATTATGTGTATTTTTGTATTTTCACTTCTTAAGAGTACTTAGTGTATTTTCAAGTCCTAATACACTATCATGCATATTACATACTACACACACTTAGCACAAAATTTTGGTGATCAAATATTATATATTTTTCCTCGGATAACATACTTATATCTTTTCAGTTTTAATATACAAAACTGGGCTGTTTTCGGACATTTTAATAAAATAGTTAACTCATTCCAAAAATTCCCAAATTTTTACAGAACGTCTTAAACGATCCAAAACTTATTGTGTACAAATATCAGGGTCCAGTTCATTACCAATATTTTATAAGAATTTATTTTCCGGACTGCAATCAGATTTGTCGCTTTCTGATTGCAGTTTACGAAATAATTCATTAAAAATTCATCGTGAGTCCGATTTACGAAATTCCAGTGGGAGAATTACAAATACATCAGTGGTCAACTATGGTATAAATTTTGTGATCAGACTCCACACAGAATACAAGTTATGACAGAAAACAGGACGCACATTTTCAGCAGCGAAAATGCAGCTCTAGCTGCTGTTACGGAAAGACACTTTAAAAATAGTAAACGGAGTCCAAAAATTATGATTCCGGTGTCATTAGAACCGTATTTTATAATAACACATTATAGACTTGAGAAAATACATTTTTCGTTAAGTTACGGTATGGTTACAGCCAGTTAAAGGCGGCTGGAAATGCAGATCAGCAAGCTGTTTTCAGTCTTTTAACCTTATAAAGTGTGTTCGATTGATTCCGTTAACATGTTTAGCGATCACAATAATACTTACAACAGATTAGCACTTATACATGTCAGATTTATCATGCATTAACATATTTCATCATCATTTTTAACACTACTTTACCATATGTTAGATGATGTTCAAGACTTGTTTAAATCTTTTTGACTTTCTATCTTTTTTATCTATAAACATCATTAACCACCTAAATAACAAGTAAAATACAAGGATCTAAGTGCTTACCACTAGCACAAGGCTAGGGGAGTTCAAGTGAAGGAATGTGGTGGATAAAAGAAGATGGGAGTGGTCCTTCAACTTCCGAACACACCGAGCTTCGTTGTATGCCTTCTATCACCCTTGGATGTGCTTAGAATGCTTGAAGATGATCAAGTGATGGTGGTGGTGGTGCTATTTGTGGCTGGCCGAAACCAAAGAAAGAAGAAGGAGGAGGTTGTGGAGAAAATGGTGAGATGAAAATGAGGTTAATGTTCTAGTGGGTTATTCTTATATCTTCCAACATTTGTTTAACCAATGGGTTCCATGTCTTCTAGAGTACAAGCACATCCATTAAACAAATAAAATAAAATCAAGTTGGTGTGTCCCATGTCCATAACCGGTTGGGGGGGGGGGTGTGCTAGTTATGTTTCAACTAGATAATTAGTGATCTAGTTAGAGTTTTATGTAATTAGTTAGGGGTATATGTGTTATGATGTTTTAGGATGTGTTATGGTGTTTGGGGACCATCACTAGCTTAGAAAAATAAAAACATTGCTTCTAGCAATATTTTGGTGTTCCGGGTAATGTCCGGTTGTTCGGTTAAATACCGATTCGTTTAAGTGCTTAATTGCACTGTTTAGTGTCTTTCAAATATCTTTTGTGACATTTTCAATTCCTGACACTTAGGGAAGTATTCTGGATGATAAATCATCATTTCTACATAATATTACAGTGTCATATTGCTGATTATAGCTGAATTTAAATAAATTATGCGCTTAAAGTGCGTTTCGGGTGCTATTTAGTGCGTAATTTAGCTTCCGGAATGCCTATATTAAAACCCTTGTATGTACTCTTGGGTTTTAATGCATTCTTGACGTTGGACCTACACCTAGGCTCCAATTCTAATGTCTGGCTGCCTTCTGCAGTTCTATTGACATACTGTGTCTTACCGGTGAGTTTACTAATATTTTTTTGACGCAACGCTATCATAAAGTAATTCTTGTAGCATATATCATGTATGAATTCACTTGCATGGAATTCAGAAATTTATTTGTCTGGTAAACTAGATCATGCACCGTCATTTAAGCATAATTTACTGTTCATTTCGTGTACGGAATGTACGGAAAAGTGACGGTTGTCACAGTCTCCCCCCGTTAAAAGAATTTCGTCCCGAAATTCAAGCGATGCCATCGGTCGCAGGGGAGTTGTGAAACCAATATGGTCACTTAGATTCATGATTTGTCTTTATGTTCCCATGAAATCTCTGGGTAATGTCATGAATTCTATTGTACTCAAGTAAGTCGATCATGACCTTTCTGTGTCTTGTGGACTCTTGGTCCGTAACCTCAACAGGTTTCTATAGTATTGCGGACTCTTGGTCCAAAACCTCAACAGGTTTCCATAGTATTGTGGACTCTTGGTCCAAAACCTCAGCGGGTTTCTATAGTAATTCTTGTCGTTTGTCATTGACGTGGATCTTATTTGTGGGAACAACGACTGTTCCCTGAGTCAGACTCTTCTAACGATTAGACACATGAATGTGTCGCGATCACTGCTGATCTTTTTCTGGGAGTTTCATCTTGTGAACAATGCTTCTGATCCCTACACTGGGGATTCAACCTTTTCGTTTTCCAAACCACATTACGCCTTCTCTAGGCGAGGCTCTCATTTAAGCCATAATTTTCGTCTCGAATCCTTACGATTTCTGCCGCTCATCGGCACAACCTTCTATATTATGCGGGCTACCTTGATATGTTCACATATCTAAACGGTTTGCCTCTGGTTTTCCTGAACCAACGCGGGTCAGTAGATTGTTTATCTTCGGTCTCCGTTCAACGCGACGGGGATCGTCTTGTTATGTTCTATCTGAAGCTTCACACGGAGCGATTTTAAACGGCGGTGTGATAAATACTGTTGTAGGAAGACTCTACTATGGGCAAGTGAGTGTTCCAACTTTTTGTTAAAGTTTATCACACAAGCACGTATCATGTCCATTCAGTCTGCATCGTTCAGTAGCTCAGTCCGTCTACGTTAACATTCAAGTTCTTACGATCGACGGTGTGCTACAACCCTTGTGTTCAGTAAGGGTCATGCAGTGTTTTCCATTAGGTAGTGACGTCAAGTTTGCGGCGTGCAACCACTGTATCTAGCTCAAGGTTTCTTCTCCTGATTCCTTAATCAATGTGCCGCGTATGCAATGTTGTGGTCTCGTTGCATCGACGTACAATCGAGACTTTGTCGAGAAGCGTCACTTAATTGCAATTCTAGCTCCTTAGCTCTGGGTTGCAGGGTTGGCATGAATCTCGTTCTTATGCACCATGCATCTTAAAGTTCTCATCTCGCGAATTCGAAATTCGCTTTTCGTCATCTTAGCACATAATTGTTCTTTCTCTAGGGGTTGCAAGTTAAATTGCAGCTGTTGCTTACGACCTTCCTTGGTCGTTGGCCATATAAGCATGTAGTCAATAAGTATGATCGTAATTCATCCAGGCATGGCTTACACGTTCGATTCATGAGGTCCATGAATATTGTCGATGCATGTGTTAAGCCAAATGGTACGACAAGGATCTCGTAATGCTCGAAGCAAGTCCTAAAGGTCGTTTTAGGGATATTTCCTCTTGTATTCACAGTGGAGGTCCTCTTGTCCTCAAGTTGATCTTTGAGTGGTAACTGGAACCTTACGATTGGCTCATTTGTGTCATCAGTCCTTGGCAAAGGATTCTGATTCTCAATTTTCTGAAGTTTATGTAAAGTGGAGACTACCAACTTTCTCCTTGTCTCCTTAACTAAGGATGTCATGTCTTTAATTCCCCTCTGTCTAGCAGCTCTGGCAGTTACCTCAGAGGCTCATGCTTCGCAGACGAAGCTAGTCGGTAAGGCGTCATTCAGCACTGGTACCGCTCCTGGCACGAGGGCCATCCCAAGCTCCTCTTGGCGCTGTGAAGGTATTCCTGGCAAGTCTTCAGAAAAGGCTACTGGAACTTCTTTCATAACGGAGATGTTCTCAGGCTCTGCAGTTTACTCAGAGGCGTTTCTATGCCTCTTCGACCAATGAGGGATGTCGTAGATCTGCCGCCTTGTGGGGTCAAGCATCCTTGCACCTATTGCAGGAAAGTTGGGTTTCATCATCCGCAAGAGGGATGCGTCTGGTTTTCTCAAATCGAACGACTTCAGCTGTATACTTGGATTTCTAATCCATGCTGACTATCATATTATGACTTCGCAAGTCAATGGTAACAGAAGGTTCTGACCTTCTAAGTCCCTAAATGTAATCCTTAATTGCCTCGACTGTTTAAACTAGCCTTCTATATGCCCATTTCTAAAGAATACAGGACGTCTATTTTACTTGAAACTAGGCCAAGCAGTTTCTTAAGTTCTAAGCATGTAAGGTTAAAGTTGATGCCAATATTAATTAAAAGTAGATGCATTAGGTTGGTTAATAGGGAACGTACCCGTAACCGCATCTGGATCCTGGCGTGCTTCACGAGTTTCAATCGTGAAAACCCTTCCTTGTTTGTTTCTTCTTAGGGAAATCTTTCCTAAAGTGCCCTGCTTTACCACATCTGTAGCAACCTGGTATTCTCTTGCTTCTTCCATATGGGTCCTTCGCCCAAGAGGCGTCCTTGCTGCGTCCTTCTTTTCCACACTTTCTGAACTTAGTCCTCAGACATCGACCTTTATGGTGAAAAGTGCATTCCTCGCACCTCGGCTTAGTTCCCGAGTAAATCTTATCACCAGCCTTATTAGTGGCTCCAACAGTTTTCCTTCCAGGCGGCGGGTTCACTTTCTTTCTTTTGCCTGTTTTAGAGCTTCCATAGTTGACTTGGGTGCTCATCTTTAGGTTTGAGGACTTCCTCTTCTTGTTGCTTGACGACTCCACATGAGTCTCTTTCTTGTTATCCTCAGATTCCGAAAATTTTCCCGCACGTAGAGCTTCTTCAGTAAGAGTGACACTCATATCGATAGCCTCTGCAATGGTTGAGGGCTTTGAGGTAGTAACCATGCTCCTGATCTGAGGTGCAAGTCCCCAAATGAATCATTCAACCCTTTTGAATTCCGGTTTGACTAAGTAGGGGACGACCCTAGACAAGTCGTGAAATCGTTGGACGTATTCAGGAATCTTCGGTCCGTCCATTTTCAAGTTCCAGAACTCCACCTCAAGCTTCTGGATTTCAGCCCTAGAACAATATTTCTTTTCCATCATTTCCTTGAGCTCGTCCCAGCTTAGTGCATAAGCAACATCTGTGCCAAGGGTTTGAACCTGAAGGTTCCACCAGGAGAGTGCGCCATCTAGGAATAACCCTGAGATATAGGTAACACTCTGTTGGGGTGAAAAGTTACTCATTCTTAAAACTGAGTCAGTCTTTTCTGTCCAACGAACAAATGCAACGGCGCCTCCTGTTCCGTCAAAGTTTAATGGTTTGCAGTCCAGGAACTGCTTAAAGGTGCAGCTAGTTGGAGGGTTATTTTCAGTAGTGCCATCTCTGTGCTTAGAGCAGAGGGCTTCATGTCGCGCAATTGCCTGTGAGATGCGTTCTTGCAGCTCGGCTTCTGTCCTTGGTAACGTACTGGTGTTTGTGTCTCGCCTGGGCGGCATTCTCTTCTGCCAAAATGGTATGAAGTAGGTTAGACAACCTTCCAATTGTCTATGAGATACATAGCACCATAAGTCATTATGTAATCACCCAATTTCACATGTATATATAATCAATGTATGAGCGAGGAAACAGTTACTGATCCCTCACATAGGCTTGCCAACTTGGCTTATTGTTTGAAATAAAATGAGCTCGAGGCTACATCGTCTCGGTCATTCAAGTTTTAGTTATTTCTGCTACATTGGTTTTTCTTAGGTCTTTGGCTTTACTGGTGCATATATTTTCCCTTAGATGGGGTTGTCCGTGTTGAGGTGGTAGAGAGTGTATCGTTACTGATTCTTCCTGAATGTCATTCCACCTCTCTTGCTTAAATATCGTTTTCTCAAACGTCTCGTATGCAGGTAGAAGTGTCAGCCACGAAGTAGGCTAAGACAGGATTCCTACTTTCTAACGTGCTAAAGCACTGATCTATGTGTTGTTCTACCAGATGAAGGTGAGGACACCTATAGATAAATTTTGTATGGTTTTCATTAGCTTGGCCCGCAGAGTCCACCAGGATTTCTGTGCACTACAAGTCGTTATTACGTGGGCCCCCGTAATAATAAATTGTCTTGCACAGTTACCCCAATTTTCTCTCGTCCAAGCAGATGATCAATCAAGGAGGGGACACTACTGTCCTTATACCTCTTGTCATGGAAAGGACCTTCGCGATGGTCCACGCGCTAACATTCGTTATCGTTACGCGCGTATAGGCACGATGTTTAGATGGAATAGGAATAGAGAGAATTCCTAGTAGTTGGAGGGGCACCTTCTAGATGAATACTTCATCTTCCTTTTTTTGGTCAAGTATGTCGTCAATCTTGCTTCACATAAGCCGCAGGGATCTCGTCCCGTTGATTGAGGATTCGTTCAAGGTTGCCGCCTCTGCCTCGTCATCACCGCCGTAGTCTGGCATCTTCACGTTTGAGAGGGAAGAGCAGCCATCTCCTACGGAAGCAAGCTCAGCATCTTGTTTGGTAATCACTCCCAGCCATGAGCTTTGCAAAGGACGCGAGGTCGGTAGCTTCATCGTGCGAGTCAAGTACAGTAATAGGATTCGGAGTTGAAAGTATCTTATTCACGTCAAATACCATTCCGTACACTTTATTCATATGTATGTATATCAATATCAAATATGCTACTTAGCATAAACAAGCCATTTGATGCATTATATCACGTATAACTCTTGTTTTTTGGGGGGTCATTTGTTTTTGGCAAGTCTAACTCGTGTAGACTATGCTTTGGTTGGCACCTTATTTTAAAGGTATTCCTCACTAATGTCCTTGCCTTGTCACTTTTTGAAAAGTCTCTGACTTATGGATCTTGGCGTTTTCGTGAATGCAATGAAAACCTTTTTGTAAAATGTTTTCGTGAGAGAACTCTAGTGATTGTAGTCTAGACTCGAGAAAGAATCCTAGTTCACTACAATCGAAGCTCTGATACCAAACTGTCACACCCTGTCTTTTGAGGAAGCGTACGATGTGTGACTAGTTTGTTATCATTGCATTCAATCATAATAGACAGCTACATGATCAAAACGATGTTTATCCATTCATGAAAATTTGAGTATTACAAATACTCGTTATTTAAGTTTTAAAAACACAACCTTCGTCTAGGTTACAATTCAACAAAAGTGGATGACATCTAAACTTGAAGTCTACTTCTAGCTATGACACTTGCGCCCAAGATCCATCCTGTCACCTGAAATACATGTAATTTTGGAAAACATCAACATAAAGTTGAGCGAGTTCATGCGTTTTTGTATTTCACATTTGTATACATAGTATGTGTCATGTATAATTTAAGTTTTTCTTGAGTACCCCACGTACTCAAGTATAATTCCCGTTTTCTTGAGTACCCCTCGTACTCAAGTATCATTCAAGTTTTCTTGAGTGCCCCACGTATTAAATGATTGTTTATACAAGGACATTAAGGCACGTGAGGACATAGGGAGCTTTAGTATATTCTCCTTCAAGGCATGTGAGGACATAGGTAGCATTAGTGTTTTCTCCTTTAACTGTGTCGATTACCCTCGACTGTGTCGATTAACCTCGATTGCGTCAATTTCCCTTGACTGTGTCGATTACCCTCGACTGTGTCGATTAACCTCGACTGTGTCGATTTCCCTCGACTGGGACACCGAAGCACTCAAGTGGTCACATAAGGACCATGAGTGGGGCTCGGCCGTACCCGTTAGATCTAACCCTCGTCCCTAATTAAGTATTAATGGCATCTCAATATCTAGTTTAAGCTCACATGATCTAGTATTTTCTAGGCATTTCTTAAGGCTCATCATATTGCACTCACCACGAGTGCTTCTCGTATTCTTTTGTATTCTCAAATCATATTGCACTCGGTACTCGTTCTCACCAAGAGTGCTTCTCGTATTTTTACCATTTGTAAAAATTGTAATATTTGTAACATGTATTTTGTGACACTCTAGGTTTTCCCGAGTAACCTTCTTGTAATTAGCAATGTGTACGTACGAATTATTAAATGAAAGTTGTGATTATCTTGCTATGCTATGTGTTGTATGTATGTATAATATAAGTATGTGTGTATAGTAGTGAACCGAGACCACAACGAACCCGACTCGAGACCACCCGGTCTCGAGTGAACAGTAAGTAGTTGGGCCGGTCAGGCTGCAAACCCCTTTGAGCCACTCGGAACCTTTGTAGGGTGCACCACCCAAACCGAGTATAAAACCCGTGCCCAAGCCAACCACCCCTCATTTCCATCATTCACCCACACTCACTCCCACACACACACTCCTCCTCTCTCTCTCACTAAAACCCTAGCAATCAAGCTCACCTCCTCCTCTCTCTCTCTCGGATCCAACTGGCAACAACAAGGAGGGTCGGCCAAGCTCATCATCATCACTCGGACACTTCTTTTTCTCACTTTCTTCCTTGACTCGGTGCCTTTTCACAACCGGTTAGTGTTCTTATGTGTACTAGGTGTTATGTGTGCTTGAATGATGAAATACATGAAGATTGTGTCTATCTATAATGTAGATGCTTGATTTCTAGATAAAATTATGGCTTGGAAGTATAGAGTGAATTGTTATCATGCTAACTTGACACATGAACAAGTAGGAAAATGTATGAATTTGGTGCTATCATGTTCTCGGATGCGTACAAATGATGATGTTTGATAATACATTAAACTAGGTGTAATTATGCTAGCATAAATTGGCTTACATAAACATGTTTGTTTAAGGTGAAAACCCTAATGATGAACTAGATGAATATGTGTTGAATATAATATGAAGATTTGAATTTGTGTGTTTGATGCATTTTAGTTAATTGCTAGACAAGGAAACATGTTTGTGAACCCTCATTGGATAGTACACAATATCCTGAAATCAGAATTCTGTTGGATAGTACAAGTCTCGCAGGTGCATCAGAATCAGCAGGCAAACGAGTCGAGACCACTGGTTTCGACTCGAGACCACATGGTGACAACTCGAGACCGCAGTGATTGCGACTCGAGACCTAGGCCAAGCACCTCAAAACAGACTTCAGGGACTCGAGACCATCAAGGTCTCGACTCGAGATCACATAGTCTCGACTCGAAACGGGACTCGAGACCTCTGAAGTTGCGAGTCATGCCTGCACCACTCGAGACCAACCATTACAAGCCGAGACCTCTTGGTTGCGACTCGAGACCGCATGTTCTCGAGTCGAGACCACCTTGTCTCGACTGGGCTGCTCACTTTAGTTATTGGGCCACAACGTGATCTGTTTGGACTGCCTGTTTAACTGAACTATGTGTTAGCTGTTACTATTGACTGATCCAATAGTAGAGCAGGCCCAATAACTCAACATATAACCGTATGCATGCTATGTGTTAGACTATGTGTAAAAATATACGTGACATTCTCTGTACCCAAGCTTGACCTATACTGGTAACCATGTTAGGACGTGGTGACCAGCGTGCTTGACAAGTAACCTAATCTGCCGAGCAACCCAAGGTGAGTTCACACACTAAAAGCATGCGTCCCAGGGAGGGACACGAATAAACTGCCATCTTTAAAGATTACTCTTAATTAATATTTCCGGGGGAAAATGCAAACGGGTACTTTTAAATTACTAACTCCGGGGGAGATACGTTTGGGTATTATTTATAAATCACAACTAGCAACACTAAACGAATCTCTATCATGTAAAGTCCCTGCTTATAGTACCGATTAATCGCCGGGGGCGAACGGGTTATTAGTTGATAGCGCTATTAGGTTTGACAACCTCACACCGTGACCGGGGGAGATCGGGCGTGAACTATTATACCTTGCATCTTGGTCAATGACGATAGACATTGACTTGGGGCACAAAATCTTCTCGTCAACAGTTTCGGTAACATCAGTTTAGTAGCTTTCGTATGGGGTAGCTCCCCATGACGTGATTATAAATGCCTTACCTAAACAACCTATGTTTTCGAAAAGTTAAAACTGGACACCTCGTGAACTCGCCAACATTTTTGTTGATATCCTACTGCATGCTTTGCAGGTACCCAGTGACTCAGGAGCTTGCGGTTTGGGGAAGTGTAGTGGTCGTCTAAACCCGTGTGTTGGGTTCTAAATAACTTGAACTATGAACTTTGTTTAAACTATTTTGCCTATGCTTCCGCGACTTACTTAAACTGTTATTTGAAGTTAGACTTTTAAACTTAAACTATGATGTTTACTAACTATTATGGATGATGATCATTCACACTATTTACTAATGTTCGTTGTAATTGGTGGCTGGATCCTGGTCAGTCACGCCCCCGAACGGTGGTACTCCGCATGTGGATTTTGGGGGTGTGACAGATTGGTATCAGAGCCATTGGTTATAGTGAACTTGGTTTAAAAAAAAGAAAGTCTTTTTGAGAAAAACCAGACTATAACCCGTGACTCGTGACGACACTACACTCCAAGGGCAAGACTCAACTTATTAGACCTCATAGCTCGGACTTGTGTTTACTTGCTTGTTTACTTTATGTTGTTGTTCTACTATACATACTAGTGTGCCTAGTCAGATAGATACACATCCCTCTTCTATCTCATTCTCGCTATGTTACGACATCACACTCATACTGTGTTTTCTGGCTATGAAGACAATGAGTGGACGCGGAAGAGGAAACGTTAACATGACTCAGGCTCAGTTCACTAACTTGCTCAACACGGTGGCTGCAGCTTTCGCAGCTCACCCTGGAGGTAAACTCGTTACTTTAGGATGTTTAGGTCCTACCCCCGCATCGTCTTTTCACCTCTAAGCCTATTCGCTTCGCTTCTCACAACAGGTCAGCAAGCGCCTGCGCAACCACGTGTTTGCACTTTCAAAACTTTCATGGATTGCAAGCCTCTCCCTTTCAATGGCACTGAGGGTGCCATAGGTCTTCTACACTGGATTGAGAAGGCCGAAGCTGTTTTCGCTGTCTGCGAGTGTCCACCTGCTAATTGGGTAAAGTTTGCGACTTGCACGCTTGAAGGAAACGCGCTTTCATGGTGGAAGGCACATATTCAGATGTTTGGTTTGGAGATTGCGAATGCTACTGCATGGGAAGATTTCAAGGATATGATCAAGGAAGAGTATTGTCACAGGGATGACATCCACAAACTCGAAAACGAGTACTATGAGCTTAAGATGGTTGGATCAGAGATTGAGACCTACACCAAACAGTCCAACGACTATGCTGCACTTTGCCCAAACATGTCTCGACCTATGTATCGAAGGATCGAACTGTACATCAAAGGTTTGGCCCCAGAAATCCGGAGCCATGTGACCTCAGCCAACCTCAATACCATTCAGCCAGTGGTCCGTTTGGCTCACAAGCTCACCGATCAGGCAGTGGAGGAGGGCAAGCTGCCCAAAAGGATCAGTGCTACTGCCGGAGCTTCTAGTGACAACAAACGAAAGTGGGATGGAAATCAGGGCAAGGATGCTAACCCTACTCAGGCCCCAGCCCAGCAAAGGAAAACTGAAAACAACAAGGGCCCTCAGCAGCAGGGCGGCTACCAGGGCCATCTCCCCAAATGTAACAAGTGTAATCGACATCACAATGGGCCCTGTGCAAGGAACAAGTGTCAGCGATGCAACAAGATGGGGCATGAGGCCAAGGATTGTAGGAGCCCTCATCCCGCAAGGCAGAACCAACCACAGCAGCAGCAGCATCATGGGAACATCAAGGGCTGTTTCCAGTGCGGAGCCGAGGGGCACATTAAGAAGGATTGTCCCCAGCTAAACCAGAACAACCACAACCAGGGTGCGGGAAATAACAACAACAACACCAATAATGCTAGGAATGGTGCAAGAGGAAGGGCTTTTGTGATTGGAGCTGGAGAAGCGAGGAATGACCCCAACGTTGTAGCGGGTAAGTTCCTACTTAATGATCGTTATGTTTCCGTATTGTTTGATTCCGGAGCAGATGCTAGTTATGTATCCCTACGAATTAGTAAGAAGCTTAAGTCCACTCTTACGCCGTTAAGCTCTAAGCACATCATCGAATTAGCTAATGGTAGAAACCTCGAGGCCTCACACGTTATTCGTAACTGCAAACTTGAATTGTCTGGTCAGACCTTCCGTATCGATCTCTTCCCCATCAGTCTCGGAAGCTTCGACGTCGTCATCGGTATGGATTGGTTATCCAAGCATCGAGCTGAAATCCTCTGGCAAGAGAAGGTTGTTCGTATTCCCCGTCCTTCTGGTAAACCCCTTATCGTTCAAGGAGACAAAGGCGGAGAAGTCACATGCATCATTTCCTTCTTAAAGGCCCAGAAGTGTTTACGAAAGGGGCACACCGCTATCTTAGCACTTGTCACCGACACACAGGAAAGGGAAAAGAGAATCAAAGATCTTCCAGTTGTACGTGACTATCCCGAGGTATTCCCCGAGGAATTACCTGGACTCCCTCCACACCGTCAGGTCGAATTTCAAATCGAGCTAGCTCCCAGAGCAGCACCTATAGCTCGTGCACCTTATCGACTAGCTCCCGCAGAACTCAAGGAACTTTCTACTCAACTACAAGAACTACTGGACAAAGGTTTTATCCGTCCTAGCTCATCACCCTGGGGAGCCCCAGTACTCTTTGTCAAAAAGAAGGATGGCACATTCCGAATGTGCATTGATTACCGCGAACTGAACAAGGTTACCATCAAGAATCGTTATCCACTACCCCGTATCGACGATCTGTTCGACCAGCTGCAAGGGTCGAGCTATTATTCCAAGATCGATCTGCGATCGGGTTATCACCAGCTGAGAGTCCGCGATGAGGACGTCTCTAAGACAGCTTTCAGAACCCGCTATGGTCACTACGAATTCCTTGTTATGCCTTTCGGAATGACCAACGCACCTGCGATCTTCATGGATCTCATGAACCGGGTGTGCAAACCCTACCTCGACAAGTTCGTGATTGTGTTTATTGACGACATCCTAATTTACTCAAAGAGTCAAGAGGAGCATGAACAACACCTGCGTCTTATTCTCGAACTCCTTCGTAATGAGCAACTGTACGCCAAATTCTCGAAATGTGATTTCTGGCTTAGAGAAGTCCATTTCCTTGGGCACATAGTCAATCAGAATGGGATTCATGTCGACCCCGCTAAGGTCGAATCCATTAAGAATTGGCCTATACCTAAGACTCCGACCGAAGTTTGCCAATTCTTGGGATTGGCAGGATATTATCGAAGATTTATCAAGGGGTTCTCTAAGATCGCTCAACCACTTACGACCCTCACTCAGAAGGGTGTGGTTTATAAGTGGAACGATGCGCAGGAATCTGCCTTTCAGGAACTAAAGAAGAACCTCTGTAGTGCTCCTATTCTTTCCTTACCTGAAGGTACCGACGACTTTGTTGTTTACTGCGACGCTTCTATTCAAGGACTTGGTTGCGTGTTGATGCAACGCGAAAAGGTTATTGCTTACGCTTCGCGACAACTCAAGATCCACGAACGAAACTACACGACACACGACTTAGAATTCGGAGCTGTGGTCTTCGCGCTCAAGATTTGGAGACACTACTTGTACGGTACTAAGTGCACAATTTACACCGATCACAAGAGTCTCCAGCATATAATGGAACAAAAAGAGTTGAATATGCGGCAACGCCGATGGGTCGAGCTTCTGAACGACTACGAGTGTGCGATTAAATACCATCCAGGCAAGGCTAATGTGGTAGCCGATGCCCTCAGCAGGAAGGAAACCAAACCTAAGCGTGTTCGTGCCTTACAGCTCACCATCCACTCGAACCTCCCTAAGCAAATCCGAAACGCTCAGGTCGAAGCATTGAAAGTCGAAAACGTCAGGGCTGAGTCCCTGCGAGGATCAAGGAAACGGCTAGAACTAAAAGAAGATGGTGCTTACTACGTAAACGGGCGTATATGGGTCCCACTTTACGGGAATTTGCGCGAGCTGGTAATGGAGGAAGCCCATAAGTCCCGTTACTCAGTACATCCTGGTTCGGATAAGATGTACCACGACTTAAAGACTACATACTGGTGGCCTGGCATGAAAGCCCACATAGCAACCTATGTCAGAAAATGTTTGACCTGTGCAAGAGTCAAGGCTGAGTCTCAGAAACCATCAGGCCTACTCCAACAACCAGAGATCCCGCAGTGGAAATGGGAGCAAATTTCAATGGATTTTGTTACTGGCTTGCCCAGGTCTCAACACGGAAATGACACCATTTGGGTGATAGTGGATCGATTAACTAAGTCTGCCCACTTTTTGGCTATTAAAGAAACAGACAAGTTCTCTACCTTAGCTGAGGTGTACTTGAAGGAAGTGGTTTCGAAGCACGGAGTGCCAACCTCTATTATTTCCGATCGAGACGCGCGTTTTACTTCTGAATTGTGGCAAGCTATGCACAAATCTTTTGGCTCGCGATTAGACATGAGCACCGCTTATCATCCACAAACGGATGGGCAGTCTGAACGCACCATTCAAACACTTGAAGACATGCTTAGGGCATGTGTGATCGACTTTGGCAAGAATTGGGAGAAGCACCTATCGTTAGTAGAATTCTCCTACAACAACAGCTACCACACCAGCATCCAGGCAGCACCCTTTGAGGCATTGTACGGTCGTAAGTGCCGATCGCCTCTCTGCTGGGCGGAGGTTGGTGACAGCCAGATCACAGGCCCAGAACTTGTGGTAGACACTATGGAAAAGATTGCCCAGATCAGGCAACGCATGGCGGCGGCTCGTGACCGTCAGAAGAGCTACGCTGATAAGGATAGGAAACCGCTAGAGTTCCAGGTCGGTGACCGGGCTCTACTTAAAGTCTCGCCCTGGAAGGGTGTGGTTCGTTTTGGAAAACGGGGTAAGCTTAATCCGCGGTATGTCGGACCATTCGAAATCACCGAAAAGATCGGTAAGGTCGCTTACAGATTGAATCTGCCTGAAGAACTGAGTGCTGTGCACAACGTCTTCCACGTGTCTAATCTGAAGAAGTGTCTGTCAGATGAAACACTCATCATTCCTTTCAAGGAACTTACTATTGACGAACAGCTACACTTTACTGAGGAACCGATTGAGATCACGGATCGTGAGATCAAAACCCTCAAACGTAGCCAGATACCTCTCGTGCGAGTCCGTTGGAACTCGCGACGTGGCCCAGAGTTTACCTGGGAGCGGGAAGACCAGATGAAGCACAAGTATCCCCAGTTGTTCCCAAATGAAACTTCCAGCACTGAAGCTACAACCGAATTTCAGGACGAAATGCCAAATTAACGGGGGGATGATGTGACACCCCGTTGAAACGCTCTCACTCATACTAGCTAGTCAGTGGCTGCCTTAACTTTCGGGACGAAAGTTCTTAAAACTTGGGGATAATGTGACACTCTAGGTTTTCCCGAGTAACCTTCTTGTAATTAGCAATGTGTACGTACGAATTATTAAATGAAAGTTGTGATTATCTTGCTATGCTATGTGTTGTATGTATGTATAATATAAGTATGTGTGTATAGTAGTGAACCGAGACCACAACGAACCCGACTCGAGACCACCCGGTCTCGAGTGAACAGTAAGTAGTTGGGCCGGTCGGGCTGCAAACCCCTTTGAGCCACTCGGAACCTTTGTAGGGTGCACCACCCAAACCGAGTATAAAACCCGTGCCCAAGCCAAGCACCCCTCATTTCCATCATTCACCCACACTCACTCCCACACACACACTCCTCTCTCTCTCACTAAAACCCTAGCAATCAAGCTCACCTCCTCCTCTCTCTCTCGGATCCAACCGGCAACAACAAGGAGGGTCGGCCAAGCTCATCATCATCACTCGGACACTTCATTTTCTCACTTTCTTCCTTGACTCGGTGCCTTTTCACAACCGGTTAGTGTTCTTATGTGTACTAGGTGTTATGTGTGCTTGAATGATGAAATACATGAAGATTGTGTCTATCTATGATGTAGATGCTTGATTTCTAGATAAAATTATGGCTAGGAAGTATAGAGTGAATTGTTATCATGCTAACTTGACACATGAACAAGTAGGAAAATGTATGAATTTGGTGCTATCATGTTCTCGGATGCGTACAAATGATGATGTTTGATAATACATTAAACTAGGTGTAATTATGCTAGCATAAATCGGCTTACATAAACATGTTTGTTTAAGGTGAAAACCCTAATGATGAACTAGATGAATATGTGTTGAATATGATATGAAGATTTGAATTTGTGTGTTTGATCCATTTTAGTTAATTGCTAGACAAGGAAACATGTTTGTGAACCCTCATTGGATAGTACACAATATCCTGAAATCAGAATTCTGTTGGATAGTACAAGTCTCGCAGGTGCATCAGAATCAGCAGGCAAATGAGTCGAGACCACTGGTTTCGACTCGAGACCACATGGTGACAACTCGAGACCGCAGTGATTGCGACTCGAGACCTAGGCCAAGCACCTCAAAACAGACTTCAGGGACTCGAGACCATCAAGGTCTCGACTCGAGATCACATAGTCTCGACTCGAAACGGGACTCGAGACCTCTGAAGTTGCGAGTCATGCCTGCACCACTCGAGACCAACCATTACAAGCCGAGACCTCTTGGTTGCGACTCGAGACCGCATGTTCTCGAGTCGAGACCACCTTGTCTCGACTGGGCTGCTCACTTTAGTTATTGGGCCACAACATGATCTGTTTGGACTGCCTGTTTAACTGAACTATGTGTTAGCTGTTACTATTGACTGATCCAATAGTAGAGCAGGCCCAATAACTCAACATATAACCGTATGCATGCTATGTGTTAGACTATGTGTAAAAATATACGTGACATTCTCTGTACCCAAGCCTGACCTATACTGGTAACCATGTTAGGACGTGGTGACCAGCGTGCTTGACAAGTAACCTAATCTGCCGAGCAACCCAAGGTGAGTTCACACACTAAAAGCATGCGTCCCAGGGAGGGACACGAATAAACTGCCATCTTTAAAGATTACTCTTAATTAATATTTCCGGGGGAAAATGCAAACGGGTACTTTTAAATTACTAACTCCGGGGGAGATACGTTTGGGTATTATTTATAAATCACAACTAGCAACACTAAACGAATCTCTATCATGTAAAGTCCCTGCTTATCGTACCGATTAATCGCCGAGGGCGAACGGGTTATTAGTTGATAGCGCTATTAGGTTTGACAACCTCACACCGTGACCGGGGGAGATCGGGCGTGAACTATTATACCTTGCATCTTGGTCAATGACGATAGACATTGACTTGGGGCACAAAATCTTCTCGTCAACAGTTTCGGTAACATCAGTTTAGTAGCTTTCGTATGGGGTAGCTCCCCATGACGTGATTATAAATGCTTTACCTAAACAACCTATGTTTTCGAAAAGTTAAAACTGGACACCTTGTGAACTCGCCAACATTTTTGTTGATATCCTACTGCATGCTTTGCAGGTACCCAGTGACTCAGGAGCTTGCGGCTTGGGGAAGTGTAGTGGTCGTCTAAACCCGTGTGTTGGGTTCTAAATAACTTGAACTATGAACTTTGTTTAAACTCTTTTGCCTATGCTTCCGCGACTTACTTAAACTGTTATTTGAAGTTAGACTTTTAAACTTAAACTA
This sequence comes from Helianthus tuberosus, assembly GCA_030545235.1. NCBI lineage: Eukaryota > Viridiplantae > Streptophyta > Magnoliopsida > Asterales > Asteraceae > Helianthus > Helianthus tuberosus. Next base: position 3,366 of record JARYGA010005184.1, on the reverse strand, counting down.
TGATGTTTACTAACTATTATGGATGATGATCATTCACACTATTTACTAATGTTCGTTGTAATTGGTGGCTGGATCCTGGTCAGTCACGCCCCCGAACGGTGGTACTCCGCATGTGGATTTTGGGGGTGTGACATATTTCACCCCCGAGAGTTATAAAACCAAAAACAGTTAGAGAAAAGGGGGAGCATGAACTCACAACTTTGCGTTCCTGCGTCGTAAACTTCACCGGATTTGCTTATCTAGCGTCGTGACCTATACGTGTTTTCTTAACGTTAGTCACTAGACTTGTATCGCACAAGTACAGTCACTATCTCTTGTGTACGTATTCTTGTGTTAAAAATAACTTATATTTTTAACTAAGTGTCTTACTTATATTATTTTCTCGAAAATAATTATAAGTTTCTTGTATTATGCGCTTTGCACCCGAATTATGTATTTTGTCTAAGTACGTTGTATTATGTGTATTTTTGTATTTTCACTTCTTAAGAGTACTTAGTGTATTTTCAAGTCCTAATACACTATCATGCATATTACATACTACACACACTTAGCACAAAATTTTGGTGATCAAATATTATATATTTTTCCTCGGATAACATACTTATATCTTTTCAGTTTTAATATACAAAACTGGGCTGTTTTCGGACATTTTAATAAAATAGTTAACTCATTCCAAAAATTCCCAAATTTTTACAGAACGTCTTAAACGATCCAAAAATTATTGTGTAAAAATATCGGGGTCCAGTTCATTACCAATATTTTATAAGAATTTATTTTCCAGACTGCAATCAGATTTGTCGCTTTCTGATTGCAGTTTACGAAATAATTCATTAAAAATTCATCGTGAGTCCGATTTACGAAATTCCAGTGGGAGAATTACAAATACATCAGTGGTCAACTATGCTATAAATGTTGTGATCAGACTCCACACAGAATACAAGTTATGACAGAAAACAGGACACATATTTTCAGCAGCGAAAATGCAGCTCTAGCTGCAGTTACGGAAAGACACTTTAAAAATAGTAAACGGAGTCCAAAAATTATGATTCCGGTTTCATTAGAACCGTATTTTATAATAACACATTATAGACTTGAGAAAATACATTTTTCGTTAAGTTACGGTACGGTTACAGCCAGTTAAAGGCGGCTGGAAATGCAGATCAGCAAGCTGTTTTCAGTCTTTTAACCTTATAAAGTGTGTTCGATTGATTCCGTTAACATGTTTAGCGATCACAATAATACTTACAGCAGATTAGCACTTATACATGTCAGATTTATCATGCATTAACATATTTCATCATCATTTTTAACACTACTTTACCATATGTTAGATGATGTTCAAGACTTGTTTAAATCTTTTAGACTTTCTATCTTTTTGATCTATAAACATCATTAACCACTTAAATAACAAGTAAAATACAAGGATCTAAGTGCTTACCACTAGCACAAGGCTAGGGGAGTTCAAGTGAAGGAATGTGGTGGATAAAAGAAGATGGGAGTGGTCCTTCAACTTCCGAACACACCGAGCTTCGTTGTATGCCTTCTATCACCCTTGGATATGCTTAGAATGCTTGAAGATGATCAAGTGATGGTGGTGGTGGTGCTATTTGTGGCTGGCCGAAACCAAAGAAAGAAGAAGGAGGAGGTTGTGGAGAAAATGGTGAGATGAAAATGAGGTTAATGTTCTAGTGGGTTATTCTTATATCTTCCAACATTTGTTTAACCAATGGGTTCCATGTCTTCTAGAGTACAAGCACATCCATTAAACAAATAAAATAAAATCAAGTTGGTGTGTCCCATGTCCATAACCGGTTGGGGGGGGGGGTGTGCTAGTTATGTTTCAACTAGATAATTAGTGATCTAGTTAGAGTTTTATGTAATTAGTTAGGGGTATATGTGTTATGATGTTTTAGGATGTGTTATGGTGTTTGGGGACCATCACTAGCTTAGAAAAATAAAAACATTGCTTCTAGCAATATTTTGGTGTTCCGGGTAATGTCCGGTTGTTCGGTTAAATACCGATTCGTTTAAGTGCTTAATTGCACCGTTTAGTGTCTTTCAAATATCTTTTGTGACACTTTCAATTCCCGACACTTAGGGAAGTATTCTGGATGATAAATCATCATTTCTGCATAATATTACAGTGTCATATTGCTGATTATAGCTGAATTTAAATAAATTATGCGCTTAAAGTGCGTTTCGGGTGCTATTTAGTGCGTAATTTAGCTTCCGGAATGCCTATATTAAAACCCTTGTATGTACTCTTGGGTTTTAATGCATTCTTGACGTTGGACCTACACCTAGGCTCCAATTCTAATGTCTGACTGCCTTCTGCAGTTCTGTTGACATACTGTGTCTTACCGGTGAGTTTACTAATATTTTTTTGACGCAACGCTATCATAAAGTAATTCTTGTAGCATATATCATGTATGAATTCACTTGCATGGAATTCATAAATTTATTTGTCTGGTAAACCAGATCATGCACAGTCATTTAAGCATAATTTACTGTTCATTTCGTGTACGGAATGTACGGAAAAGTGACGGTTGTCACAGAGGTAGTCTCGGCAAGTCTTTCGGAAAGACTTTGGGATATTCCTTCATTACAGGTATGCCTTCCACCTTGCGCTCCTCGGCCTTTTGTCAACCACAAGGGTAAGAAAAGCGATGCATCCTTTTCTCAGACTCTTTCGAGCCATCATGCAATTAATAATTCATAGTGGCGTGTCTTGATTCTCCCATGCACTAAAAGATGTTCTCTCATCGGACAGGGGGATGCAAATGATCTCTTCGTGACATATGATTGCGGCTTGGTTATCGGATAACTAGATGGGATGCTGATAGAGAATGTTACCTAGATCCCAAGGGAAACATTGATGTTGATCCAAATACTGTTGATGTTGAAACTCTCACCAAACAAATTGCTGATGAAGAAGAAGCAAATCAGAGATTGTGGTGGGGAGGAGGAGAAGCTGAGGAAAAAGAAAAAGAGAAGGAGCCGCAGCCAACGAAAGTTGATGATGGGATTATTGATATATCACAAGAATTCACAGCTGAGAATTTGAAGAAGATGGCTGAGAAAGTACTTGCTGCAAAAGAGCTAGAGGTAGTTTCTGGTTCTGGAACTGAGTCTAAAACCAAGGTCAGTCAGAATGATGCAATCAATGAGTCAGGTAAGAAGGCTAAAAATGAGAGTGACTGCAAAAATTGCATGAAAGACTGCAAGGTTTGTAGTACAGTTGCTTACCTCAACGTTAAAAAGGTTGAAGAACTGACAGGAAGAGTCAGAGACGTTGAAGATCAGATCTTAAACCGTGACAAAATGTTAAAAGCTTCAAATGAACGATTAAAAGAATTAACTGAGAAA
>JARYGA010005183.1:0-27602 GCA_030545235.1 Helianthus tuberosus | reverse complement strand
CTATATATGTAATAATCTTTTTTTAGCCGCAAATTTCTATTATTTTTATCGTTTGTAGGAATTAAACGCAAGACCTCCCTCTCTCAAAATGTTTAAAGGTTTTGCCTTTGTCAATGGATCACTACCCCATTGGTTTATGTAATAGTTTCTTAAATTCAGTTCTACTTCTCTAGTTCTTCTTCTTATTCTCTTAATCGGTTAATATCTAAGAAATTGTTCCAGAAATTTGAACTGTTTGGTACAAAACACACTACAAAGTGTGCTATCATCAGTGGCGGACCCAAGAATTTTTTCATAGAAGTGCAGAATATTTTTAAAGATTTAAGGTCCCTAGGTATATAAAAAATTCGGTTCATGTCGGGTTACTGGAGCGCGGGAAATCCCACTAGTTTACTACAAAAACCTTGATGTCTCCCTTAGTTAGTGGTGAATCCAGAAAATAATTAAAGGGGCAACGTTTCAAATTAAAAAAAAATCTATAGGGGTACAGCAAAATAAAAAAAAAACATCAAAATTTCAAAAAAAAAAAAAAAACCACTACCGCTAGAGCGTCAAGGGGTAACGCACTACTAGAAAACTAGGTTTTTCCGATGAAACATTAGACCAATGACAACTAGTTTAATACCCGTCCGTTGGACGGGTTACGCTAACGTAACAAACAAAGATCATGTATATTAACGGAGTTTCGGTTTGCTTCTCCTTTTCCTCTTTTCCATCTCCTATTTGAAAAAATTACAACCATCTAACTTTTCCTTTTATTAGTTTCAAACCACTAAAACTCATTCTCAAAACACATTACCCCACGATGAAACATTTAAATATCACGATGAAATATTTAAATATCTCCAATACGGATTAAAACTGCTTTTTATTACAATTAATTGTGTCAATTAGTTTTTGACCTTTAACTTTTGATATGCAATCAACTTTTCAGTGTTTCAAGAGTAATATGAGAAGATTTAATTATTGAGAACACACAGTGTGGGCGTGAAATAGTGGCGTAGTGGCCCTTTTAACCGAGAACACCACCTCTTGTGGTGTCGTGGTAGTGAGGGCGGGGAGTTTTCCACCGGCGTATGGTGTATTTGGGTTGTGAGGTGGAGGCTCTTGATTGGTGGGTGGATATGGGATGTGTTTTAATTGGTTGATGTTTACTATTAGTTTTTTTTTTTTTTTTTTATAAAAACGCCACTAACCACGCCGCTCCCACTCCTCCCTTTTTTGCACCACGCCACTTTTTTTGACGTGTGCTGACGTGGAAGCCACAAGTCGAATAACGCCCCTCTTTCGTGCCCCCCGCTCCGTATAGTCTAAGAAAAGTAGAGTTGGTGTGAATACACCTAGCACTCATGACCCACTCATCAAGAAAGGGGTTGATTTAGGTAATTTTTGTTTGTCAAACGAATATAAGAGTTAACTTGGGTCACTTAAATTATACAATTGGTAAAAGCGGGTCACTCCTATAAAACTTGCTAATTTAGAATGGGTCCAAATCGGAGAGCACCACCGAATCACCACCAATGTATGCTGCCACTATTTACCGGTCATCCTTGACACAACCATCACCATCTCCTATCACTTTCGCCACCACTTGCAAAAAACATGAAAATAAAGCAAAAACAATAATAAATGAAGTATGGTAAACCCTTTAACCTCCTCTTTCTTGACATGGTGTATCTCGGCTTCAACATTGTCATCTTGATGTTGTTATTTACAAATAGTAATACATGAGAGAACATAAGAAAAACAATAAGAAAAGAAGTATGGTAAACAATTTAACCTTCACTTTCATATAACATGTAAGTCGGCTTCCCCGATGACATCATGAACCTGTACTATGCAAGATATAATACATGATCGAGAACAAAAAAACAATAATAAAAGAATTATGGTAAAGAATGTCATTTGTTCCATCGGTGTGTATCTCTTATATCATAAATGCAGACTTAACAAAGAAAAAACATGATTAGAGTTGTGGTCGTTAAACACATCACTAATAGTTATTGGAATTCAATGATACCTTTTGCATCATCATATCCACATTTAATGATATCTTGAACACCATTACCTCTTCTTTCAACGCAATAATAGCTGCAAAAATAAATTAAATGTTAGATAAATAAAAACAAATCATCAAACTATTGGAATTCAATCTTCAAAATTAACCTTTTAAAATCTACCGTCTCTACTTGGAAAATGATCCAACAAATAGCCAAACCCCATTTGCAGAAACTCACCTATTAATGAACTTTGCCTTTAAAATCATTAATATAGAGCCACATTTTCACTACTGAACATATGATGTTTTGTGGAAAGACATTTTCTTACATTACTTACCCATATTTTATATAGACAAAATTGTAACGTTTTGAAGATATATAATTTCATGTAGAAAATTTCTTAGTTTAGAAAATATTATAACTTTGTATTTAACTCTCTATTTCTGAAAGTCTCCAATTCTTCAAGGTGGGTCGGATGCACCAGCAATCTACCCGGTTATCCGATGTAAACACACCTAATTTTTTAAATTAATTTGTACCATCATATTATTATTCATGAACACACCTTTTGCTTTTTTACTTGAAAAATAAAATTATTATTTAAAAACAAATACTAAACTTATCCGGAGGGGCTTTGACTTTTAAGCATATGAAAATGTCATACAAGATGATATGAATGTGTATGTTATTAGCTCATTTTACTTACATGTACATGAACAATTTGAACACTGATTGGTTCTTCAGGTCAAGAACTGATCATTCATATATATACAATGAATAATTAAATGATCCCTAAGTATATTACTAGATAAAGATTGCTCAGTTGAAAAAAAACTGAAATATATTAAATTTCAATTTTCAAATGAGCAATAAAGAAAAAAAGAAACGTAAAATACCAAGTGAGAAAACGAAGACAAAAGCTATGGTCAATGGTTTAGATGAAGGGCAAATTGGGAAAAATACACTAAGCCTACAAATGCAAAACATGGTATACACTAAGTTTCTGTTAAGAGAAGATATGAACATACCCTATTCAAGATCCAGTGAAGAACCGACCCGTATCAACTAAAAGAGATCACTAAATGAAACATTATACCACCAATTAGTTAAGTTATAAACTAAACACCTCCAATATATTGCAATTGTTGTTGTAATGAATAGCAAGAAATTGTAGTTTACCATGGTGAAAAAGATTGCAAGCCATCCAGCTACGCAAAAAACAGCTGATAATGCCATGGCCAATTTCCAACAATAAAATTTTCAGAAACAAATGGGTCAAAGGGATTCTCTTTGCAAACACCGTAATCCATAAACACATTATGGAATAACGTTAAATTATACACCACAATCCAGACGATTATTATAATATGTTCATAGTAGACCGTTACTTAATAGTGTAGTTAATATCCGTATTATAAATTTACTAATTTTAATAAAACATATATGCAATACAACCTTGCATTTCAAAATCCAAAAACACATGGGTTAAAGAATAGGGTATGCTAGTATAATCGTTAACCCACCATAAATGCATGTGTCGAACTCCATAAACACATGGATCAAAAATAATAACTCTTTAACCCACCAAAGAGAGACCAGAATTCAGTTAAGTGCCCTTCTCTGATTCTAGCATACCGAGTTGTTGTTACGGCACCGATGGTGGTGACTGTGGCACAAATCCTATGATGGTGATGCATACTGAAGATGAGACAATCAAAAGGCGATTATGGTTTGATACATACCGAAAACCCTATGCGCTGCTTCTGCTTTAGCTTCCCACAGTTAGGCACACAAACATTGCCAGTGGTTCGTCTAATTCGTCTGATCCTCTTCTCAATTATGTCCGTATGCGAGCTACTGATAACAAAAAGTAATTCAAAGCATAAAAGGCGATTTAGACTGATATCAATACTAAGCAACATATCATCTTCTAGTTATGCCATTCATCTTTCCTTGATTCTTTACTGGCATTTGATATAAAAGATTGGATTTTCTTTATAAAATTCTTATATTACCAACGTACATATAATGCATGTGTTATTAATTACATTACAAATCTACCTTTGCTTCATTGTAAAGTAACTCGACTTACATGTATTTTTTTTCTTCAGTTGTTTTTCTTCTTCTAATTTTTTTAGCAATCTTCCTCGTTTACGTCCAACCTAGTAAAACAAAAACATGGCAGAAAATAAGTATATGATTAGTTGGTTTACTCAAATTTCATTGCGCTATATAAAAAAAATCCGAGCGCCTTTTTACGCTGCTGTAAAAAGTTGCTCACATAAGCATTTACACCCACTGTAAAGGTTTTTTACGGTGGTGTACTTCAACAAAAATTATTTTTTTTTTGTTGGAAAAGTTGATTTTTTAAAGATTTTTTAGTTAATTTTTTTTTTTAAATTTCACTTTGGCCGAGTTCTCTTATGTTCTCACAACTCATAGAAGTTTTCATTTTACCTTACCCCCCTCTCTATATATATCACATACCTTCATCCCAGGCATCTGGACCCAATCGACAGCAGTTCTTGTGGCCTTTGAAAACAACTCTACCAAGGTCTCTTCTGCAATCGAGAGGAGTCTGCCGAAAATAACGAACAATAATCAGATCACAATTAACAAATAACACAAATAATAATCGAATACGAAAGCAGAATTACCCAGCCGGGTTATTTGCATCTCTTAGAGACTGCTGTGGAGTGGTGATCACAGATTCACAGCTTGCATCTGTAGCTGCTGAACCCTGCAAAATTCAATTTTTTCTTTCAAGAATATTAAGAGACAAATTAAAATAAATAAAACCATTTTCATTTTTTTTAAACTTTTAGGTGTTAAACTTATATGTATAAACATACTGTAAAACACATGAAAATTTTGACATATAAACAGCTAATTAAACATATAAAGTCCTAAAACATTAAAGTGTATGATGATTATGTATTATTGATATTCCTTGAATTACTTCCACTTTATCCCTACAACAATTAAGTCATTGTGTAAGTATACCAAAAATATACAAATCAAACAATAAAAAGAATATTCAAAGACGAAATGCAACCTGAATCTGTGCCATGGCAACCGACCATGAGAAAGAAACACAAGTGTGTAAGCAAGGGATTCCAAATAAAGGAAGTTCTCACAAATAATTCAGCCCAAAGCAAATAAATGAGTTAGGTCAAATAATCAATAAAAAACTTATATGATAATTAAACATAAATAACACATGTCCAATACTTTGTATCAGAAATTCAATAAATATCAATACGCATTCTCAATTACTTTGGATATGCTTCAAATAGTCAAATTTGATTTTGACAAATGGATTTCAACCTACGATTTCAAGACCAGAAGATTCACCTTTTCGAATTGCTTGAACCCACTTAACATGCCATCCCACTCAACTTTTGAAGTTTGCCTTTTAAACCCTTAAGTTTGAATTCCGTCGATAGGGAAGCTTGTGAAAGGGCCATCAAAGGGTATCTTACCACAAAGATTATATTAGAAACATCACTACAGGCCTACAACAATTAAAATTTTCAGATTCACCATCTTTGTATGAATACTTAGGGCATGTTTGGCTAAGCTTTTTGAAACAACTTATTGACTTATTGGTTTTTTGAAAAGTCATAAGCTTCAAAATGATGTTTGGCTATGAGGGTGTATGTGAGGGGGAAAAGCCAATAAGTCAATAAGTCACTCCATACTGACTTTTCCGAAAAGCTAATAAGTCAATAAGTTGTTTTGAAAAGCTTAGCCAAACATGCCCATAATGCTTACAAAACACCTCCCAATGTGGCCGCATGTTCTTTTCGTACCTAAGGATTCTTCTTCATCATCCTAACCAAAAAACCAACTACAGTCAGTACACACTACACACTGAACAACAAAATTAGCACTGAAAAAAAAAACAGTTATAAATTTAAACTTTCAACATACTTGACATCTATCAATTTTTATTGAACAAACTAATAGAATAGACCAGAGCATAATTAGGGCAAATCGATTTAGGGCAGAAACTATTTATGACAGAAAAATTACCTTCAACACTTCCATCAAGTAATTAACACAATGGATTTCAGAAGATATTATTGAAGGATTCAATTAGAAGAAACTCATCATATTTCAGAAGTTTGTTCGAGGGAATCAATCAAGTGAGCAATAAATAGGAGTATAGACATATTACCTTCAAGACTTCAAATCGATATTAACCCATAAATCAAACGATTGAAGGTATGACCTTTTTGATTCAAGGGTTTACATTATATAAGGCTGCTCGGCAACTGCTTTCTACCCATCCACAACTGCATTGAACCCATGATCCAATTTTGGGGGTAACGTGATTCGTGGAAAACATGGGTAGGAAAAGGCGGAGGCTAGGAAACTGCCTTGAACTGCTATGTTAGCAGTTAAAAAGTGGAGTTTAAATGGTCAGGATTTCATTTCAGCAAGATCTAATGACAGAGAATGATTTGAAAAACAGTTAGACTTAATGGGTTTAAATATATATATATATATAATATATAGGTAAAAATTTGATATGGTTTTACCAATAGCACTAGCCCAATGGATAAGAAAAGCAATGAGCGTGATTTTGGGTTTATATAGCAAGACCTTGGTACATTAGCCTTCTAAAATTAACATCCATGTAGAATAGACTTTTGCGATCAATATTACACGTAAATAATTGTAGGATAATGCCCTACACGATTTGGTATAGAAATCCAATATATATCAATAACCCCATTTGGATCACAAATTCATTCTTTCAGTTAACTATAGGGGTGTGCACGGTTTGGTTCGGTTTCTTATTTTTAAAAACCGTTCGGTTTCGGCTATTTCGGTTTTAATAACGGTTCGGTTCGGTTTTTCGGTTTTTGAAACAAATTAAGATTCAAAACTTAAAAGTATAATTTAAAGTTTAAGAATCTTTCTTAAATGTTTACATTTAAGTTAATATATTAGTCTTTTAAATTAATATTATTCACATAAACCTAACCTTCTAATCTATTTTAATATTTCTCCAAAGTTTTTATTAAGACGTTTTCTTTTATAATACTTTGAAAACCATTTAATTTTTATATTAAACTTTGTTAGTTCTTGTAAACAATGGATAATTTTAATGATAAATAAACACGGTAATGTTCTTATTATAAATATTTAACAAACAAGAATAAAATTAATAATTCTTAGTAGCATGGGTAAACACTTAAACATAAAAATATATAGATTTGGTATACTATTAAAACTTATCGGTTCGGTTCGGTTAACTTAACTATATGCTCAAGAAGGAACAAATTACCACTTGAACTGAGAGCATTATCCGTTGTGGAGATCATGTGCATCCCCATACAATACATCTCCATCTGAATCAACAAAGAATAGCAAAATAAACAACGTTAAGGCCCTTTATAAAAAAAACAAAAAAGAACCAAAGCTTCAACTGTTTAAAATTTTGCGACTAATTAAAACATGTACGAAATTATCTTCTAGACTGAGCAGGTCATCAAACCATTAAATCTATAATGAGTCGAGGTAAGACAAAATATAAAACTTACGAATAAATAATGAATCATTTGCAGCCATTCATGGCACGAGGATGCCATTTGAACTTCACAACTTACAAAGGCTTCCATTTGATGACCATAAAGTAACTAACTAATTTTTATCAAGATACACAAACTTAAAGTGGAAAAACTTAAGGAAACTTCAAAGATATGATCACCTGTTCAGTAATGATGCCAGCATTAGCATATGATTCACGGCTCTTAGAAGTTAGACCCGTAAGCGTATACGCATATAAACCACCCGCAAACGCAATGCCTGGAATCACTGCAACACTAAGAAGAGCTAGCTTCCATGCGGACACAAAACCGACCACGAATCCAGCCAAAAACGTTGACAGATAATGTATAAAGTTTCCCACCTGAAATATATTTCATGGAAGTGAGGCCAGTAAAATAAAGTCCTGCACAGGTTAACCAAACTATGCTAACTTGCACCGGTTAAGGGTTTTTTTTTGTATTGGTCCCACTATTAAATGGATCACGCAGAAATGATAATAATTCTTCCATTCAAAACAAATGTTCTATCCTCGAATTCATTACAGAATTACTACTGTCGTATCACACTCAATGATAAAAAATAAATGCTGAAACTACCTTCTCGCTAATGGTGTCTTGAAAGAGAAGTGTGTCCGTAGAGACACAAAACACGATATCACCTGTACTCGCATCGGTATCGTAAAACCCTACGTCCTGTTTCAACACTGCTTCAAGGTACCTCTTCCTCAACGCGCTCACTTGTCGTTCTCCGGTATACATCCAGCATTCGATCTCTGTACAAAATTAATCAATAAGTTGTTAAATGTTAATGGTGCTTAGTTAAATTAAAATTGTGTTTGAGGGATAGGAGGAGATGGAGATTGAACATAGAAAAAAAATATTCGGACAAACATAAGCCACGTGCATCTCATCCTTGATGAATGGGCTAAAATAACTTATAAACTTTAAAAATAATCAAACATTAAATCAATAATTTCATGAAAAGATGCTCAACTTCTCGTTAATTAACGTGTAACAGTACAACAAGTAAACTGTGTCGAGATATTGTTGTTTTGTACCGGACGGGTGTCCTATGTAGTGGGTGGGTGGATTATCTATCCATGAACTCACGGTTGTGTTTTCGCTTGACGAATGAATACATTAACGGATCGAGGTTAGGTTCTCACCTGCGTAAGATGAAACGCACAAGCGAAAAAAAACGTGAGTTCATGGATAGATAATCCACCCACCCACTACATAGGACACCCGTCCGGTACAAAACAACAATATCTCGACACGGTTTACTTGTAGTACTGTTACACGTTAATTAACGAGAAGTTGAGCATCTTTTCATGAAATTATTGATTTAATGTTTGATTATTTGTAAAGTTTATAAGTTATTTTAGCCCATTCATCAAGGATGAGATGCACGTGGCTTATGTTTGTCCAAATATTTTTTTCTATGTTGCGGCGGAAATTCGGTTGGTATATGTTCAGTGCATTATGGTACTGGCACTCGTTATAGTAATTGAAAGAGAAAACCTTACATTGATTGAAAACAATAAAAACAAATATCAATTTTGGTACCAATATTGTTCAGTTGATATCGGTTCGGTTGATTTGCATTCTATGTTTATTTTTTTCAACATTGCCATACAAACTTTATTGAAAACATCTATTGTACTGCTATCATACCAAACCGAACCGAAACCAACTAAGCACCATTAGTATCGGTTTTGGTATGTTGTTTTTATTGTTTTTGCTTTCGATAAACTAATATCGTATCGCTACCATATCATACCAACACTCGCTATAGCGAGCAAAAGAGAAAACAAAAAAAAAGTTTTTATATACCCTAAAAGATATGACACACGTTTTACCGACAAAAACCACAAAAACAAATATCGGTACAAGCTTCGATATTCAATGTCGGTGCCGGTGTTGTTGGGATGGATTCGGTTCAGAAAGTCACAATACCGGCACAATATTAAAAGATATCGACACGTTTTTAACATCGGTAAAACCCATATAAACAAATACCGGTACAAGCTTCGATATTCGATCTCGGTGCCGATATTGTTCGATTGCAATCGTTTTGGTTCGTTACAATACCGGTACGGCACCAACACTTGCTACAGCTTACGATACCGGAAAAATTAGTTCATCCGTGTTGAGCAAAATTTAAATCTAGACGTAGATTAAAATAATTACATCATAACGACATCGAAAAACAAAATATAATAAAAATATTTATAGTTATAGTAATACAACATCATAATAATAATAATAATATATAATAAATGAAAAATTGAATTTCACTGTGTTCATGATGAGTTAGAATTAATATGTATAATAAGCAGGTCCTTTATATGTTCTCAGGATAAAATTAAATTAAATATTTATATAGCAAGACAGACTTCATATAAATGGTACTACTCCAAATTGATATTCTCGAATTTGAGACCGCTGACGATCGCAACTTTTGTTTTTCCTATATATCTCGTATTTGTGACTGCTTTAGACGGTCGTAACTTTTGTTTTTTATATAATGGTCACAAATATTGCGACTGCAAAATGTGGTCTCAAAATTTGCGACCGTTTTGCAACCAAATCCGGGTTGGTCTTTCTATTTGCGACTGTTTTGGTTTTGATCGCAAAGCAGTCGCTAATTTTGTGACTGCATGATGTTGGTCGCAAATTTTCATCGCAATTGCCTAGTTTTCTAGTAGTGGCGGGGGCCACCCCTTGTTATAAGGTAAATCCGTCCGCTCTTAGTGTAACTTGTTCTATGAAAAAACGATTTTAAAACATTTTATTGGGCTCAAGAAATAAATAGAACCCAGAATTTTTTTTTTCTGAAAGAAAAGTTATATAACTCAAAGGAATTTAGAAAAAGAAGTCGGGTTCCATATTTTCAACAACTACAAACACTAGTGTCAGAGGGAATAGTTCAGGCCTTCAATTTGGTTAAATGGGCGGCAGGGGAAATAGTGTCAGGCTCCCTTATTGGCCCAACAAATTTACAATTTTATCCCCCTTTAAATTTACGATTTTGCCATCAGTTCAAAATTATGTTTTTGCCCCCACTTAAAAATAAATTTACGCTTTTACTCTCAACTAAAAATTTCAATTTTGCCCCCGATTAAAAATTATGACTCTGCCCCGTTTCAATTTACAGTTTTGCCATTAGTTTTTTCTCCTTATAATTACGATTTTGCCATCAGTTCAACGTTATGTTTTTACCCCCACTTAAAAATAAATTAACGCTTTTGCTCCCAGCTAAAAATTCCAATTTTGCCCTCGGATCAAAATTACGATTTTGCCGCGTATAAATTTATAGTTTTCCATTAGTTTTTTTTCCTCACATCCAAGTTACGATTTTTCCCTCAACTTATATTTACATTTTCTCCATCGTTTTTGTTTATTTTCCTGGTGAAACTAAAATTTTGCCCCCAATGTAAAATTACACTCATGCCGGCAGATTCCTGGCACTCCCCCATTGATCCATTTAATTTACGATTTTATCCCGGAATTAAAATTATGATTTCGCCCTTAGTTAAAAATTACGTTTTCCCATCGTTTTAGTTTTTTTAACAAAAGTAGAAAACATTTTTTTAATTGGTTGACTCGATTTAATTTTTTTCCGTGTCAAGGAGCCGTCTAACACTCGCTCATTAGTCCTTAGTCCTGAAAATTTACAGTTTTGCCCTGATCTGAAAAATATCGTTTTAGTTTTTTTTTTCCTACCAAAATTATATTAGTGTTTTTTTGATTAATTGAGAATTATTCGGCCATCGCCCCGCAACGCAGGGGGCATCAACTAGTTGGTAAACATAATGTTGTTGATTACATAAAAATGGGTTCTATTAAATTAGTTCTTCATTATGTTCTCTGCAACATGATATAACTACTTTATAAAAAGCAACCATGGTCTAAATTAGTAAACCCTTATTGTACAATATGTACGCGCTCATCTCAGCCGTCTGATCTGGTGCGAATTCAATCTTGAACATGCGATTTATGTTGAAAAACCAACATGCGAAATTGCTTTGTATACCAACATGAGATTTCATCATATTTACCAACATGCGAAATTGTTACAAAAAACCAACATGCGATTTCCAACATGCTTTTTTTATAACATGCGATTTCACAATATCGTACGTATTGTATGTTAAGGGATATTGTATTTTACACTTTATATAAGCGAAAGAACACAGTTTTATCTAATAAACTGGCACTATAAAAAAACAACATACACTTTCAGAATAATTTTATTTATTAAGCCATTTTAGGCGGTGAAACCAAATTATGTTACAGCTCATGGTATGATAAACGTATAGCCGAAACACAAATTTATTACGATTATACTTGCATAGTTTAGTTTTTGGTACCACATGTTTTTGAGCAAGCTGTTTGGCATTCTTCGTAACTACTATAGATGCACATGATAGTACCAATGTCACACAAACAACACCAGTCTCCTTTGGTACCAAGGTTGTTACGCTGCCTGCAAACGAATTTGCTTGACGAGTTTAAAACACCGACTTCATGTGTTTGAATGCTCTGGATTCTTGTGCCTGCATACAAGTTAAGAAATATCTATCAATCGAACTACGAAAATTATGTGATCTTATTCCTATGTTTTATGTGAGAGAAAGAGAAAACAAATACATTGAGCTTACAATCAATGAATGAGACAAGAACCAGATTAAAAATAGCAAAATATGCGATAGCGAGCTTCAACATTCTCGTGTATGTCTTCTTTCTTTTGTTTGGATTATAAGTTAAGCATACGAAGGTGGCTTAACCACAAATGAGATGAGGAGAATTTATATGTTGTAAATTTTGAATTTAGGGATTTTTTGTAGTTTAAAAGTTAATTTAGAGATTAAGATAATTAATGATTTTTTGTAAGATATATTTCATTTATTAATTCATAACTTTCTTTCTATTATATTGATCTCCTACTTATGATCATGATAGTCTGTTATTATTACATTATGTAATGACATTGATGGTATTTATTTACGTATTTCATTACATTATGTAATGACATTTATGGTATTTTGTTTAAGTATTTCATTACATTATGTAATGACATTTATGGTATTTATTTACGTATTTCAGTTTGATGTCTTTTGATATGTGACATCCAAGAAAAAAAATGTGTTAAGGAGGTGAGAGAAGGTCCTTATAAAACAAGAAGATAAATATAAAGCTCGAGTGTCATGGAGCTGCTCGAGAGACGACCATTCAAGGGATGGTTGTATTAGATATTCACATAAAAAATCTTTGTTATTGTGAACAAAACTTTTTAAGTAAAACAACTAATTTAGAATGTACATTAAAAAACAGTTTGAAGTGACGTTAGGTAACTTTATAAACTGTCACTATTAGAAAATTGCTATCATTCTACTAAAAGTAGCAGTTTTCTAGTAGTTTGTTGCTTGCATTTGTTGGGTACATGAGTTCATGTTAGCATCTTTAACCTTAAACTAGATAAGACCGGTAGTTGTAAACTTCTAATCACATGAGTTCATGTTAGCATCTTTAACCTTAAACTAGTTAAGACCGGTAGTTGTAAACTTTTAATAACATTAGTTCAAAATTTCAACAAACTTCAGATTTTACACGGATATATTATACCTTTATGTAACCTTTAAAATCCAAACTTTGGGTTGCACCTATGGGTCTATTTGGGTAGAAATTACACTAGTTGACATACATGACCGTCTCTGAGAATCTCTAAAAATCTACGAACGTAGGACGACTAGAAAAAAATCGATCTGTATGATATAATTTTAAAAATAAAATAAAATAAGGCTTTATATATATATATATATATATATGATTAGGTTCAAGAGTGAACACTAGTGTATTTGTCAACTGAGCAAACTAATCCTAGCCATACACATATGTAAATCAATGGCTAGGATATATATATATATATATGGCTAGGAGTTGGCCAGAAAATCCAAATTTCCTAAAAAGTGTAAAAGTCATAAAAACACCATAATGTCAACCATAAAACACACCAAAAACCCACAAATAATATGATGAAGATTACTAAAACATCATGTATGTGGGTTTTGTGTTGTGTTTTAGATGTTAAGACTCTAATTGTGGAATGACAAATATTATTGTGTTTTATGTTGTTTAGCATTGTGTGTTTTATATTCATAGTTCTACGATGGTGCGTTTAAAGTTTTTATGGACCATTAGAGTTTGAATATAGTGTTTTAGTAATATTCATTCTATTATTTTGTGAGTTTTAGGTGTGTTTTATGCCTGAAATTATTGTGTTTTATGACTTTTTACACTTTTTAGGAAAAACACACTTTCCGTAGGATCCCACTCTATATATATATATAATTAGGTTCAAGAGTGAACACTAGTGTATTTGTGAACTAAGCAAACTAATCCTAGCCATACACATATGTAAATCAATGGCTAGGATTTGATGATGAAATACACTAGTGTATTTTACGATTTGGTGATGAAATCATAGCCATACACGTGTGTAAATCAATGGCTAGAATTTGTTCACTCCATTCGCAAATACACTAGTGTTTACTCTAGAAACCCACCATATTTATATATAGACTTTGGTTCAATTAAGAACAACCACGAGTTGTGAAAACCATGAGAACTCCTACATTCTACGGGAGGTGGGCCACAATTTTTTGCACAAACGCATATGAAAATATTACAAACACATCTATAAAAAAAGCAAAAAAAATTTGTCGAGTCGGTAGGTTTGCCTAATATAAGTTTTGTTCACGCGCTGATGTAAATTTTGTTACGGCAATGATTTTTTTACACCTGGTGTAAATTTGTGCATGCTATATTTTTTAGATTTTTTTTTTGCTGAAACAGGTGATTTTTTCAGATTTTTGAGAATTTGTTTTTTTGGAAAAACCATTTGGAAGGCCTAGTTCTTATAGTTCTCACAGCTTAAGGTGGTTCTCATTCTATTATAACCATATATATATATAGGGCAAGGATTCATTAGGAACCACCTTTTATTGCGAAAACCACGAGAACCAATGTGAACACAACCAAAACTATTTAAAAAGATTAAAAAACACAAATATTTTTTTTTATTTTTGTTAAAAATTGCAGCTTTTTATTTTCATTTTTTAATTCTTTTTTGGTTAAAGTCGCGATTAACTAAAAAACTTTTTTTTGGGGGGGGGGGGGGTGTTTAGGTTTTTGGGTTGTGGTGGAATTGGTTTATTTTGTTGTGTTCACATTGGTTCTTGTGGTTCTTGCAATGATGGTGGTTCTTGCAATGATGGTGGTTCTTAGTTCTCACATTAACCCTACCCAATATATATATATATATATAGGGAGAAGATCATGCGAGAACCACCTCTTATTGCGAGAACCGCGAGAACCAATGTGAACACATGAAAAATGCCTAAAAATAGCTAAAAATCACACAAAAATATTTTTTTTGATTTTTTTAATATTTTTTAGGTTAAAATCGCTACTTTTCGAACCCAAAAAAAAAAAAAAAATTTTTTTTTTTAAATTTTTTTTTTTTTTTTTTTTTTAAATTTTTTTTTTTTTTTTTTTGCTTCGAAAAGTAGCGATTTTAACCTAAAAAATATTAAAAAAATCAAAAAAAAATTTTTGGATTTTTTTTGGATTTTTTTAGATTTTTTTTAGATTTTTTTAGGTTTTTTGAGGGTTTAGTTTTTAGCATTTTAGCTTGGGGGGGGGGGGGGTTAAGGTTTTTGGGGGGTGGGGGAGGGGGGTTTAGGCTTTTTTGGGGGGGGGGGGGGGTTAGGTTTTTTTTAGGCTTTTTTAGCTTGGGGGGGGGGGGGGGTGGGGGGTTTAGGTTTTTGGGTGGGGGGGGGGGGGGGTGGGGGTTAGGTTTTTTAGGGTTTTTTTTAGGTTTTTTTAGCTATTTTAGGTTGTGTTCACATTGGTTCTCATGGTTCTCACAATAAGGGTGGTTCTCGCATGAGCCCCTCCCTATATATATATATATATATATATATATATATATATATATATATATATATATATCGGGGATCGCTAGAATGAGAACCACCACGAGTTATGAGAACCACGAGAACCGCGCCCCGCGGGTGGCCGTCGGCAACGAAATTTTTTTTACACCTAGATCCGTATATTTTAGTGGGGGGTTTAAATTTTCGGTTCAAACGGCGCGCCCGAGGGGGTAGTTTTTTACGCCCAAAGTTTGGGTTTTTTTAATTTTTTTAATTTTTCTTGTTTTTTTTACCAAACTTTGGGCGTAAAAAACTACCCCCTCGGGCGCGCCGTTTGAACCGAAAATTTAAACCCCCCACTAAAATATACGGATCTAGGTGTAAAAAAAATTTCGTCGCCGACGGCCACCCGCGGGGCGCGGTTCTCGTGGTTCTCATAACTCGTGGTGGTTCTCATTCTAGCGGCTCCCTATATCCCTATATATATATATATATATATATATATATATATATATATATATATAGGGTTGGGCTAGATAAAAAACCCTATCTTTCTTAGAAAACTCTGGAAACTCAAAGCTCCCGACATTTTTTTTTTTGAAAAAAATAACACATGTAATATACATGTTTTTAAGACTTTTGGGCCAAAAAAATCAAAAAAGCGCCGAGTACTTTTTTTAAAAAAAAATAAACAAGTTCCAAAAACTTCGTTAACTAACATGTGTTAGACAACAAATGCTGAAAGTTGCTGAAATTTGTTTTTTTTTTAAAAAAAAAACCTTTCGGCGCTTTTTTGATTTTTTTGGCCCAAAACTCTTAAAAACATGTATACTACATGTGTTATTTTTTTCAAAAAAAAAAAATGTCGGGAGCTTTGAGTTTCCCGGGTTTTCTACCTAAAGAGGGTTTTCTACCTAGCCTTATCCTATATATATATATATATATATATATATATATATATATATATATATAGAGGCCGGTTATCGTACAATAGGTCTAATCGTACATTACGTACGCTTTCACCACAACCGTCAGATCATCTCATTTAAATTAGCCAAATTAATCTATTCAAATATTGAAAAAAAGGTTAAAATCATCATTACGATATCTTAGTCTCTGTAACCGACGGAGATTTGAATCTCAATTTCAAAATCGTAATCGAAAATCGAACCATTAATCAAAATTCGATCCATAACATCAAATACAACAGCGTAAGATTCTTATTAACCAATCTCCTTCTGCGATTTCATATATGATGATTTTGGAAGTTTATACCTGAAACAAATCGATAGACCACCTATCGAAGAAGATGATGCAGTATGAAAATTATAAAAATGTTGCAGATTTCTTATCGTGTGCGAATTCTTGTTATTACACATGCGATTCTAAAAAAGTTAAATAATGTTTATAGTGTGCGAATTCTATTTTTACACACATGCGATTTAAAAAGTGAAGTTGTCTGTGGTTTCTTAAAGTGTGCGAATTCGTTTTCGAATCATATGCGATTTGTTTAATCTAAATCGCATGTAATAGCAAATAAAATCGCATGTATAATGGAAAGTGAATATAAAATCGCATGTAATAGAAAATAAAATCGCATGTATTGTGGAAAAGTGAATATAACTGCAAAAAGTCTTCATTTCTATAAGTGATTGTGCTTTTAATCAATTATGATGGCTGCACTAAGTTTTATTTGTTAATTTATTTTTATTTTATAATATTTCAGTGACTGTTTTTTTGTTAAAGAATATTTCTGTTGCAAAACATTAACATCACATGTTAATGGAAATCGCATGGCATCGCATGTAATAATGTAAATAAAATTACACTGGCTTTATTCGTCGTCTTGTTCTGACATTTCTATAAAATGACAACTGCAAATTTATAATTTTAAAAATTTATGCTATTTTGAAACTGTGATACGATTCATAATTACCGGGATCGTGGTGTAATCCGACTTCGCGATCCGCTGATTGAATGAAATCTCTGTTTTACCCTTATCTATTAAAACTAATCCAGGGACACGTGTAGGGTTGATGTGATAGCGTACGTAATGTACGATTAGGGGTTTTGTATTCTACTCTTCCTCTATATATATATATAGAGAAAGTATAATGTACAAAACTGCTTATCATACATTATCGTACGCGACAGACTATATAACGTGCGTTATTATTTTTTTTTGCCAGTATAACGTGCGTTATTTGTATCCCATGCGTGATTATAGGCTCCCATGCGTGATTTTGTACCTCCATGCGTGATTATCACAAAAACTAGGGTTCCATGCGTGATTTTTCCCTGATCCGACGGTTGGCGCTGTCGCGTACATGATGTACGATAAGGGGTTTTGTATGATAACCTTTCCCTATATATATATATATATATATATATATATATATATATATATATAGTGATCGATTCAAATGAAAACCACCATTAGATGTGAGAACTTTTTGATCCCGCGCGAGTTGGGCCAAATTTTTTTTGCACAAGCGTAGATGAAAACATTATAAACACATGCATATGTACAAAAAGTAAAAAAAAAAATGTCGAGTCTGTAGTTTTAACTAATGCAAGTTTTTTTACGCGCTAGTGTAAATTTTGTATGAAAATAAATATTTTTTTACGACTCATGTAAATGTGGGTATGCGACATTTTTTATTATTTATTAATTTTTTTTTGCAGAAACAAGTGTTTTTTTATGAGTTTTGAGAAAAAAAATTCGAAAAAACCTTTTGGATGACCTAGTTCTCACAACTCGGATGGTTCTCATTTTAACCCATCCCTATATATATGATTAGGTTCAAATGTGATCAAAATCCCAAGAGTGAATTGCGAGAACTGATCTGGACCATTGATTATTATGATCTTGATATTTTGAATGGGTGGAATGATTGTAATTATTAGGTTACTTTTTATTGTTTTATTAAAATCAAAAGGGTAAAAGTGTAATTAGATTAATTGGTTATTTAAAATCTGGAAACTAGATTGTTTCCATATTCTCTGATTTCATTAAATCCCGTAATTATCTATAGGTTTGTTCTATCAATCTTTTGATTTCCCTTTTAAAACAAAAACTCAGATCCTCTTTCTCTCTAACCTTCATTGGCGACGACAAACAAACCACGAAGAACGGCATCGGATCATTCAAACCGCCGGAAACATCAGCTGATTTTCATCGCCGGCATCGAGGAAGGTGAACAGAAAATCAGTGGACAATCTTCATCACCAGCATCGAGGAAGGGAATGGAAAAAACAGGGGACGAAGATTGATCGATCTAGGGCTTCGAGGAAGGTGAATGGAAAAAACAGGGGATGGAAAAAATAGGTTGTTGGTACACTTTATGTGGACGCGACTCGGTTCAGATCGACTCGGTTCGGTTCGACTCGGTTAGGTTCGGCTCAAGCCCGACGTCACGACATTCCTCCGTCGTGCGCCCCAGAGTTCGACACGCGAAGCACGGAGAGCCGCGGACCAATTCCCGCTGACACATCATCATGACATCATGATGATGATGTCACATGTTGACTAAGCTTACAAATCTGAATTTTGTGAAACATGTTTACGTAAAGAATGCATGGCCACTCCTATTGGGCCGAAACCTCATATGGACCAATCAACTTGCATTTGGGGTTTCGCCATAGCCATCCAATGTTCCGTCGTGTCTGTGACTATCTTCTGCATGAATGTCGACGAAACCTTTGATGGTTTCATCGACTTTGGAGTTTCGCCATAGCCATCCAATGTTTCGTCGTGTCTGTGACTATATATATTCAGATAGAACTCACAGAAAAGGTGAGAACACACACACTAGAGAACCAGAGAGAGTTTACAGAGATTATTTTATAAATATTGTATTGTAACCGTTTCAAGTATTAATACAATGGAGTGTTAATCGTTGAGTCTCGTGTCATTTACGTGTTCGTAACTTGGTTTAACTTACCCGTTAGGATTCCGCACTCTCGGGTTTGTCGGAAAACAAGGAATAGGTTATACTCGATCCTCCGGGTGGACCTACAATTGGTATCATAGCTTTGGCTCGATTCCTTGTTAAAACCAAGTTGATTTTCTTGATTTTGGGATTTGAAAAATCATATATTTTCTGGGAAAGTAGCTTGAAATTCTTGAAAATCTTGAAATTTTGTTGTTAGTTCATACAAAACCTTGTTTAAAACTCATGCATATATGTTAGGATTGGGTTTTCATTGAACTTTATTGCAAAATTTGTGATCGAAATATTTTCAGGTGGCCGAAAAACTCATATTTCACCGGAGTTCTTGTGTATCTTCAAAGTGTTCTTGAGTATGTTCATCATTTCTGGGATTTAATTTGAATTGATTTGAATTATTGAAACTTATAATATTGTTGTTTGACTATTGTATACATTAACAATGATGATGTTTGCTTGGAAACAGTGTGGCCGAAAGTAAGGTTATGTTTGACATTTAGGCACTTGTGTCAGAAGATAAGATATGAGAAATATCTTTTCCTTGCAAATATCTTTTCCTTGCAACTTCCTTTTTCAACTCAATAGTCAAGGAAACTCTCACAAGGTTTCGTCAAATAGAGGTTTCGCCAAGCAAGGTTTCGTCGTTAATCAACAATAGGTTTCATCAAGCTTTATATTAAAGTTTCGTCGATCATTTAATCAATCAAGTTTCGTCAATAGTGAAGTTTCGTCGAGAAAGTTGTCATTTTTAAACAGAGGACTTGCTTAAGTGATTTAACAGTTTGTTTTTAAGTGTTTATTTAGGTTTTCAATTTTATTCATCAAAAATGAATCCGGATTGGTGGGGTACTCCGTCAAATGCAGAGAGCAAATATAGATGCACGGGTTTATCTCCCTCATGGGCCGAATCTCCCGCACCCGCATCTAATACAGAAAGCAAGTATACAAACACGCGTTTGTCCCCATCATGGGCTGAATCTCCCACAACCGCATCTTCGCAAGCGAATGAAATGTCGACGTCAATGGGCGTTTGTTTCTAATCAAACTCCAAGTATTCAAAGTATACTCCTAAGTGAAAGCGAGACCGGAAGTCTAAATCGCCACCAAAACTAATGCACATAAACGAATATCCTGGATGGGTAGATAGATTCCATACATATGTCAATGGGCAAAATACAGAATTGTGGTTACGTTTTACTACATATTTTGATCAAGCTCTTGAGGTTGCCGCTTCAACTGCCGCTACATTTGCAGATCTTACTAAAGACGAGAAAAAGGCATATGATCTAGAAAAGAAAGCATATGCTATTCTGACTCAGGCGATGAGCAAGGAAATATATCATCAGTTCATCAGCTTCAAGACGTCAAAGCGATTGTGGGATGCATTGAAGACAAGGGGTCTAGGAAATGAAAAGTCACGCCAATTGCGACATGATTTACTCAAAAAGGAGTTTGATGGTTTCATATGTATGGAAAGTGAATCTTTGGGAGATATGACAAGTCGATTCTATCACCTGCTAACTGAATTGAGTAATTATGGGGTAGTAACAACTCCAGCAGAGGTAGTCACAAAGTTTGCCGATGCATTGCCACCTCAATGGAATAGTTTCTTGGAAATCCTGAAGTACAATGGCGCATTGGCTATGACAAACATCAATGACTTCGTTCAGCTCTTGGAGAAAAAAGATCAGGAAGAAACCCTAAAGGCAAAAAGGGTTCCAGTGTGACAAAATCCTGATATGTATTATGGAACTTCTAGCACTTCTGCAAGATCTGTTTCACATGCTCCACTTCAAACGGCGTTTGTCACAAGCACAGATTTATATGGCAATACGATACAAGTTCCTGTAAAGCCAGCTCCAACCACAGACTTGTATGGAAATCCACTACAACCAGCTCCACAACAGCAAAGCTATCGGCCATCTACCGTAGCAACTGATTTGTACGGGAATCCACTTCCTGTTCAACAACAAGCTTGTTATGGAAGCACATCATCTGCTGGTCAGCCATCAAAGTCAAATACAGTATGGCTTGACATGTCAAACTTCTCCAAAGTTAGCGTTGAAGTAGCTAAAGATCATATGGAGATACTGAACACGTTGGTGAGCTCGTATTGTGGGTTGATTGCAGGGCAGATCGGAAATATCAATCTAACTCAAGAAGATTATCAGTAGATCGATAAAGAAGAGATGGATATGATGGACATCAAATGGGCTTTCGCCAGTGCTGTAAGGCGAGCTAAAGACTTCATGGAACGGATGGGTAGAACCAGCTTGGAAAGCAAGAAAGATACCAAGTACGGGTTCGACAAGCAATCCGTCAAGTGCTTTAACTGTGGTGAACGTGGTCATTTCAAACGTGAATGCACAAAGCCAGCACAGCAAGGGAACCAGAATCCTTTCAGAGGTCAAGGCAACCAACCGAATTAGAATCAAACCAGGAATAAGGATCGCACCTTGGTCCCTGCAAACAATCAAGCAGGATCATCGAACACCAATCAGGCTCTTGTAGTGCAAATAGATGAAGGTTGCGACTGGTCAATGCAATTAGGCATTGGTGATCAGGGAGGAGCAGCTTGTTTTGCTGAAACTGCTAAG
Organism: Helianthus tuberosus; assembly: GCA_030545235.1. Classification (NCBI taxonomy): domain Eukaryota; kingdom Viridiplantae; phylum Streptophyta; class Magnoliopsida; order Asterales; family Asteraceae; genus Helianthus; species Helianthus tuberosus. Next base: position 5,557 of record JARYGA010005183.1, on the reverse strand, counting down.
GATTTAAAGCACACCAGTGGTGGAGAATCTTCCGCCAGTGGTGGTGAATCTTCAGATGAAGAGAGTTCTGGTTATTCAAGGAGTTCTGATGCGGAAATCTCAACCTCAGGTGAAGATTATTCTGATGATGTATCTAGTGGGAGAAACGATGCAGATATCGATGAATTGTTAGGAGAAGCTGCAGCAAGGAATGATAGGAGATCTATTCTGGTGGATCAAGCTGCTTATTCTTCTTCTTCTCTTCATTCAGCCTTTATGGCTATTGGCGGCCGTTCATCAAGCCAGGTATGGGTCGATGAACCAACTATCGTTATTTGTGATAATTGTGCTAGCTTAAGTGTTAAATGTGCTGATTTGGATGCTAATATGTCTGAGTTGCAAAGCAAACATGATGCTTTAAATGCTGAATTGTTTGACTTGCAAAACAAACATGTTTCTTTAGATGATAAGTGGTGTGATTTGCAAAGCAAACATGAGGCTTTGCAAAACAAATATGAAGTGACAAATATCCATAATCAAAAGTTGATAGTGGATCTCTCGAAATGCAAAGAGGCTAACATGTTTTATGAAAACCATGAAAAGGAATTTAAAACGGTGGTTGCAAATTTAAGGAAAGATAAAACCGAACTGACAAAAATGGTTTCAAGAAAACAAACTGACATAAACTGTTATATCAATCGTCTTGAAATCATGCAAAAAGAGTTAGCCTGTACAAAGTGTGAAAGTGAGGCGATCCGGCTTAAGCTAGACAGTTATTCAAACTCTAGATATGTGCTGGATCACATCATTGACACACAAAAAGAGAAAAAGGATGTCACGTGCATTGGATATAAGAAATGTCCACCACCTGTTAGACAAAATTATGATGCAATGCCTGATGAGGAGAATAGAACTCATTATGAGGAATCTGTTCCTTTAGACATTGAGGAATTTGCAACTGGACTTGGGTACAAACCGGAAGTATCATCAGATTCGGATGTGTCAGCAGATACATGTGTGTCTTCTGCTGAACAGAATCAGGATCCTCCAGTTATTGTTGAGGATGCAGATTCTTCTGATGATGAATCCGATGATACTGACTCAGCACAGTCTGATGCGGTAATCAAAGAAGAGGACATACCTCTTGAGAATCATATTCTATGTGATCCTCCCGCAAAACCTGCTAAGACTGTTCTGGTCGAGTCCACGTCTGCAAAAGAGTCAGAGAGTGTGAATTTGCTGTACACTCTTGTTGGTGATGATAAAACTATTCTGAGAAAGATTTTCCAATTAAGAATGTAAATCAATCTTTAATCAGTAAAGTTTTTGAAGATTTGACAAGTAAGTTTTTGGGAAAGTCGGGTTCATATGTTGTGGTAACACAGTGCCCTCCGATTCCAAAGGCCAAAGTTTGAAAACAATATGGCAATCAGAAATTACCAACAGTGAAAAAGCAGCAAAATCATACCAAACCAAAAGGTAAATCAATGACTCAAGGTCGAAAGGAACCGAACCAAAAGAAGAACAAGAAAGTGAACTTTGTGAAATCGAAGGGAACAGATAAACTTGAAACATTTGCCAATAAATCTAACTTAGATCATGTCAATCAAGTTAAATCTTTGAAAAAAAATGAACAAAACAGTTCAAAACCAAGTACCTCGGGATCACAAAGTTCATCATCGACAAGACAATCACATGATACTTCGGGGTTTGTAGAACGAAGATCATGTTTTTCATGTGGTATATTTGGACATATTATTCGCAATTGTCCATATCTTCATAAACAAAAAGCCAAAGTTGATGATCCCCGTGACCAAATTGACCGCAAGCGATCTGTTTCATCAAAACCAGATCCCCGTCTTGTAAAAGAAAGGGAAAAGAAACAGAAACACCAACAGGTCAAGAAAATTGAAAAAGCGATTAAAACCGATGTGGTTAACAAAACATCTGTTTCTGTCAAACCAGACAATTCAAAAACTTCAGATAATCATGAAGTTAAGATTTTAAAGAATAACACTGGTAAAACAAAACAGACCTGGAAACCAAAAACGGTTACTGAATCAGGGGGAACATCACAATTTCCGCAACATCGAGAAGTTCAAGTAACTTACGTTGATGAAAATGGAAGACCCAAGACCACAAAGGCTTGGGTCCCCATCTCCAACTAATCATGTGAGTTCATGTGCAGGGTGTTCCAGGAGGAACTTTCAGCAGTCATTGGATTGTTGATAGTGGGGCATCCAGGCACATGACAGGCGACATGAAGCTTCTCTACGACGTTAAATCTATTAGAGGAGGTTATGTTGCTTTTGCTGGAGATAAAGGCAGATATATTACAGGAGAAGGAATGGTATCTAACAGGGTTGTAAGTTTTGATAAGATCAACTTTGTACAACAGCTTGATCACAATCTTCTTAGCGTTTCACAAATCTGTGAAAAACAGTTTTCAGTACACTTTGATGCAAATGGATGTTACGTGCTGAAACCCGGCTTCAAGATTCCAAAAGAATGGATTCTCTTATCAGCTCCCAGGATAAACGATTTATATGTCCTTGATATGAGCCAAGCAATAACAACGACTGCACAAGCAACTTGTTTCATTACAAAAGCCAAGGAAAAAGACTCAATCTCTTGGCACAGACGTATGGGTCACATTCACTTACGGAAAATGAATCATTTGGTGTCGAATGAATTAGTGAATGGTGTTCTTCTTAAAAAGTTCCATCTTCAAGACGTCTGTGTTTCATGCCAAAAAGGAAAGCAAACTAAGAAACGACATCCGACAAAGAAGATCAACATGGTGGCAGTTCCTCTTGAACGTTTGCACATGGATTTTTTCGGTCCTGTCAAGCACAAAAGCATCAGGAATGATCAATACTGCCTCGTAATAACTGATGATTATTCAAGATTTTCTTGGGTAGCGTTTATGGCTCGCAAGAGTGAAACTTTCGGTATTATCAAAAACTTGATCATTCAGATTGAGAATTTGTATAAGTTGAAGGTTAGACGGATACGCAGCGACAATGGTACTGAATATAAAAATCATGCCATGGTGGAGTTTTGCACATCAAAAGGTATTCTTCACGAATTTAGTACGGCTTATACTCCTCAATAGAACGGCATCGTTGAACGTAAAAACCGTACATTGATCGAGACTGCTAGGACGATGTTGGTAGAGTCACAATTGCCGATTCCCTTCTGGACTGAAGCTGTGTCCTCTGCATGTTATACATTGAACCGATTCCTTACAGTCAAAAGACACAACAAGACCTGCTTCGAGCTTCTTCACAAACGAAAACCAGATTTGTCATATCTTGAACCGTTTGGAGCTCCTTGCACAATGATCGATCCTAATGGAAAGTTTGGGGTAAAAGCTATTGAAGGTTACTTTCTTGGTTATGCCACCCCAAACTTAAGAGTCTGGAATCTAGAGACTAAAAGGGTTGAGGAATGGTCTGAAGTCAGAGTACAAAGGCACACTTTGCTAGTTAAAAATCCAGGTCAACCATGGATGTTTGAGTACGATGACTTTTTCAATTCGATCAATGTTGAAGCAGTTGAAGAAAATGTTGCGGCAAGGATGTTTTTTGAGAGTAACAACGCAACAGAATCACCGTTGGTTCGTCCAATTATTGTTAATCAAGAACCAACTTCAGTGAACAATAATGCTCTCGACAATGAGGATTTTGTTGGTGCATGTTTGTGACAACAGCTTAGATTTGGTCTTTAGATATCTTGTAATTAGTTAAACGAGAAACAGTTAGCGGGTTTAGCTTTGTAATAGTTAGTTATAATGTTTGGGCTAACCAAACCCATACTTATGGGGATGTGGGGCGAATTGGGCTTGTCCAATTCGCAGTCCATGTTGGAAACCTTGGCCCAAGTAGCAAACCTTGTGTTATATAAACAAGGTTAGGCTTTAGGGTTGAGGTTAATCAGCCAAAACAATTTGTGTGAGAGAATTCGTGAAGGCTCTAGGGTTTGGACGAATTTGTGGTCTTGATTGATTGTAATTCGTTAAGATTGATAATCAATAAAGACCGGTTTGAAAGTGAATTGTTGTTTCTGTTCTTCTACTTGTTTCTGCTGTTTCTACACGTTTTCTGCTTATTCTGATCAAGAGGATTCCGCACTCTTGATTGGAAAGACAATTTTGTGAAAGATCCATTCGAATAGGGGACCTACAATTGGTATCAGAGCATTAGGCTTTTGAAGGCTCGGTTCAGAATTGTTGCTGCAGAAAAGGGTTGATTTTCGGGTTGTTTTGGGAATTTTCGAAAATTTTAAGTTTTTAAGACCTAGGGTTTCGAAATTTTAGAGTCTGATTTTCGAAAATTTTGGAGTGTTTGATCAGTTTGTTTGTTGAGTTTTGCTGATTTGCTGGTTTTCGGGACGATTTCTGTTGGATTTTGACGAGTATTTGGCTGGAATTCGAAGACTGTTCTTCGTGTTCTTCACGTTCTTATTACTGTTCTTCATTGATTTTCAAAATTTACTGATAGTTTGCTGTTCGATTTTGCAGGAAGTTGTTAGGAGAATCAGAAAAATCTTCAGAATATTTTGATCAGATTGAGTTTCCGAATTTACTGGTTTAGCGAAATTAACAAGTCAGCGAATTTGTCTGACCTGCGAAATTAACTGTACCAGCATATTTATCGGCGAAGTAAATCCAAAGGCGACTTTGGTAACCGTATAATTTTCCACAGCGAAATTATCACGGTTTCAGCGAAATTCAGCAGTGAATTTGACCAGCGAAAATAACCAGCGAATTTAATCAGTAACCAGCGAATTTAATCAGTAACCAGCGAATTTAATCAGTAACCAGTGAAATTAAGAGGTGGAATTTCAGTTGCCAAGCGTCGATAAAATTTCAGTGTTTTGCAAATAGAAATTGATCCATAGCTCGTTAGACAGAACCGTTTGGACCGTTACATTCCTCGTAGTTTGGACTCTGGAAAATCACGAATACGTTTTTTGACATTATATATCATTGGATTCGTCTTTTCGAGACGATTCTAAAGGTGTAATTTGGTAACCACTGTTTTCGGAGATATTTTGTACGGTTTTATTAGTACGGTTACGATAAAAACGTGTTTAAAGATGGTCAGAATGGACAAGGTCAGTGAGACTGTTAAACATTGGCCAAAGCTGAAAAATGTCAAAGAATATGCTGCCTGGAAAGAGGAGTTTGAGGCATTTGTGAAGAGTGAAGATACCAGAATGTGGTACTGTATGATAGATGGCTATGTTGCTCCTACGCGTAGTATTGAAGGAAGGATTTTAGTGCTGTCTTATGACAAGATGGATGAATCTGAGAGACAGGTGGTTGATGCTGAAAAGAGAGCCTTGGCGGCAATAAAGATGTCCTTACCTGATAGCATCAAGCATACCTTCCAAAAGTACACTGATTCAAAGGATATGTGGGATGCATTACAAAAGCGATATCAGGGGAATGAGAGTGCCACTCAGGCATTCATGGCAGAGATAGTGCCAGTTGATGAGGCTGAAACTACTGTGAGTGATGCTGAATCTGAAGTGAAAAATGCTGAAGCTCAAGTGGAGAATGCTGAAGCTCAAG